>PVIR01016679.1:0-36201 GCA_004026965.1 Petromus typicus | reverse complement strand
AAAAAAATTGTATTTCAAGAAATTTAGAAAGAATGATACCTTATCACTTCAGTTCCTTTTGCTTTCCCTATTCCCTGAAGTTGGAATGTTAGAAAATATCTAGAATGACAGAGAAGGGCTCTTGAACACATAGTGGTTTACTAGATAGATCTTGGTATGCACATCCACTTGCACATGAAAGTTTACACACATCACATACCTCTGTGACTTGTGCACTCATTGAATCTGTTTTCTGTCACTCTGCTTATTGTTATAAGTATAAATGAGAAATTATTCTTTTCGTTAAAATATTTTGAAGCTTAATGCACTTTTGTTAGGGCTTTGCATTTTTTTTCTGGTTTAGAACTCCATAGGAAAAATTCTAAGAAATCAACGTATTTAAAATTAAAAAGAAGCATGTATTCACTACTCCTAGTAATGGTGTAACAGAACTGTAGCTCAGTTCTTCTGGAGATTGTGTTAGCTCAGAGTTATGTGGTAGAACTTCATTGTGTGTTGTGATTCCCCTATTGTAACCATAGCTGATGCCAACACATGTTCTGCATAAGTAGAGAAACACAAATTGAACTCAAAACACCCCAAGAGTATTGTCCTTCATAACACCCTGGTGTCTCCTGTGTGGCTGAATGAATAACAAATGGCTGAGCTATTAAGATACTAAACAAAAGTCATCTAGGTCCATAATATCAATCTAACACATCTCAGTACTGTATGTACTCCCATTAGTTTGAGAAGAACAAATCTTCCTATCATAAAAAAATCACATTGTACTTAATCATAATTTGCTTCAGAATTTTTTTAAGAAATGGAATTCATCTGTGGTTCTTTACAGTCACTACTCACATTTAATATTACAACCATAGCTATAAATATTTGATAGTGCAACTTTTAGATTGTCTGTAATAAACTCCAGTTGCACATGCTGGTATTGATCTTGTGAGTTTAGTTTCCTCATGATTAACTGTTCTATTTACAAATAAAATGGTATTTTTCCAATGCTGGAGTATACCAATGGCTGTGAAACCAGATCTCTTTCAGCATCATTACAATGAAAATTTCAAAGCAATTTAGAGAACATGAGTGGTGGACACCTGTATTTGCTACATGCACACACACACACACACACACACACACACACACACACACACACACACATTTTACTTCCATAGAACCAAGATCATTAAGGATTCACTCCATTGAGAGAACCATGTTCCCAGATGACGTATGAATGTATCAGAGTTGTTTTCACAGAGAAGCTAGAAATTGAATCATATCAGTCCACTTTAATTTACATTTCATAAATATCTGCATTATCAGGACCTAATAAATTGCAAGGAAAAAATATCCCATTGCCGAGATTCCTAACAGCTCATCTAAGTGTTAACATGGCTGCCCGTTTCACCATGAATATTTCCTGCAAAATAGTATTTGAGAAGCATTGATGGAATCAAGCTTTAAAAGCCCCAAGATAGCTACCTCAATTTACATAGTGAGGGCAGATGTGATGTGAGTACTTTATTACAAGTGTGACATTTTATGTATTTCACAATCACCTTGTGTGTAAGAAGAAATCCTGATTTTAGTGTAATTTAATTATGAATTACACTCTATATTAAAAAAATAATTTTATAAGAGTACCCCCCCAAATTAACACATATGAAATAGAAAGACTAAAGCACATAAAGGCCATAGGCTGCATTTTGCAGGGGATAGGTTCTGGTTGAATGAGATCTGGGATGTGTGCCAAATTAATAGAAAAAAAATCCTGTTCTTTCTCTCCAATAGCCACAATGTTCATTATTAAAAAAAAAAAAGCATATGAGCCACAGGATTTGATTTTAATAACACCAATGTCTTCATTAATCTGTATGTTCCATTTAGCCTCATTATTGAGCAAATGCTGAATTAATGTAGTACACATTATTGTTGGACTTCTGCACAGCCTCCCTTCCCTCTTTCATCATCCATTCAGAGGCCATCATGTGTGTGTCATGTTTTTAAACAGGCCTGTGGACCTTCGCTATGTTTTCTCATCTATGCTCGACGAGGAGACTTTAGTTCAAGACACCTAGAAAGGAATGTGTGAAATGAAACTACAGACTTTCACTCCAGAGCACCATTTTCTTTCACATTAGTGCTCTTTTGTCAAGATGGTCTCTCTGTCACCTGCAACTGAGTTGATATTTCCTGGATGGTCTCGGGGCCTCCTTCTAAATCAAGAGTGGTGATAGCCAACACTGCTTTGTATCTGCGGAACAAATAGTGGTCTTTGTCCAGCACAAGTCCCTAAACAAACTTAATCTCTCTAACACTGTGACAGATGACATTTAGATGTCCTTGTTACCCTTAAAATGAGTTTTATTGACAATCAGAGAACAAAAAGAAGGCCCAGATAAAGCCCAATGTTTTATAGGCTTGCTAACAACATCTTAGTGCAGAGGGTGAGGAGAAAGCCCAAAGTTGCCCCCATTTTCCCCTGCTTTGCTATATCACCATGACAACAGATATAGAAATCACTTAGTGACTCCTAGAAAGAAAACACAGTGACACAGTACTCCTTGTATGGCGAATCAAACTAAAGCCTTCATTCAAATGGCTATTCAGCTTGGGCATTCATGTAGAGGATAGGGTGGATTTTACACAGGTAACTACAAGAGAAAGGCCAGCAAGCCCTCTAGCCACAGCATATGGCAAAGTCTCTGTCTAATTAATGCATCCTCAATAGAATTTATCCATTTTAAATTTGTTTTCTTTTACTTGAAACATCATTAATGTAAAGGGCAACATTAATCAACATCGTGGAACTTAAAAGGGCATTAAAGAGTGATCTTTTTCCTTATGCAACAAGAATGTTTTCAAGTAGTTGTGTTCGCTGCAGTGGATTCAAAGCGCATTCTGAGTTCTTAATCAGAAGGCAAATCTAGAGAGGCCTCTACTGGCGAGTGTCTCTCCGTGCAGTTCCTCGAGGAAGCACTCCCAAAGAGAAAGCGGAAAAAGGACTTTCAGCTTTTATTGGAAAGTTGCACATGAGACTGATCGCCACTGAGCACACTGTACACATCATTGAATCGTGGCGTTCACACTTTCGAGTTTGTCATGTCTCACTGCTTTCTCTCAGGTACTAGAAGGACCATAAAGCTCTGATGTATATGAGCTGCTCGGACACTGAGATATTTTAAGATTATTCAACAAGGAGACAGCAGGTAATCGTTTTTTGCTTCTTTGTACGTGACAGTCTCAAGAAAGTTTAAAAGCATGCCGGTAGAAAAGTGCATTTCTTAATGTAGTATGTTCAGAGGGGAAAGCCCACTGTTTACACATGCACCCCTACATTCCTTATACAACAAAAACTGAAACAATATTTTTAATACAGTTAAAATATGTGTAAATTATGTTTGGTTCATTGAAAGAGAGTTTATTGGTAAGATTTCCTAGTTAGAGTGAAGAAAAACGGGCCAACTACAGTCTTTTTGAGGGAGATTTAACATGAACACATCATTACAATGTGTTTTCATCATAGATAGCCAAAGTGTAGCCCCTTGTTTGTTAAAGTAACTTTTTTCATGGAAAAAAAGAAAAAAAAATTATTTTTGCACCAGGCATTGAAACATTACTCAGCACATCCTGGAATGAAGATATTTATTTCCTGTTTCTGCATATCGAAACCCTAGGTTTGTCTGTATTTTAAAATAAGGGGTAATTGACTCCACAAGTGTCTTTGTTCAAGTGCAGGATATTAAAGTGATACTGTTTAACCATGAAACCCTATTCTCTTGTTTATAAACATTTATATTTTAAAATTCAATATTATTTGAAATTTAGTCATAGTAGAATATTATTTCATGACTTTCATTCTATTCTATCTTCCAATAATCCCAGGAGGTTTTGTTGTTCTTCTTATGCTGACTGATAAGAGTTTTATCTTAAGGTTCCACATCAATAGATTTTCAGCAGAGAAACTGTATAGTAATTTCAACTGGCTTCATGCTTACTTGAGATAAATTTTACTTGAGAAATTCTTCATGGGGTGGTTGGGTGATCATGGTTCTGTGAATTACTTTCCAGATCACGTAGGTAATACATTATTTTCTTTCATATAAATTCCGTTAGCGGTTTTGAGATCATTAGGTCTCTTATACTGTAGTCCCAATAGTGACACCTACTGGTGGAAGGAGAATCAAAGATACAGTACTTTTAATTTTCCTTCTCTTTATTGTTTTAGCTAAGGTTACCAGGGATTCTATTGGTATACATGTAATTTCTTTACAATTTTTCAGGTTTTTTTATCCATATAACTAAATTCCAAAAAACTGATAAGTGAGTGGAAAAATAATATACATTTTAACTATGAAAAAAACCTTGTAGAACAAGACAAGTTAAACACTGAATAGTATGTAAATGTCATATTTTGAATTCTTCTATGACAACAAAAAATGAAAAATCAAAATTTATCAAGAAACTTTTTGAAAATATCATGCATTTCGTAGTTGCAAGTAGAATTTGTAACTGAACTGATGAAACACTTTATAAAAATTCTTAAATTTTCTCTTTTGTATAAATATTTATTGTTTTATATTTTTAAAAAGAGAAAAATTAATGCAGAAATAAAAAGAAGAATACATATTTTGCAGTAATTCAGTCGTCAACTATCTTTGAAGTTTTATGTTAATTCGATCAGAAATGCTTTTATAGAATATGGCCTTTTCACATTCATAGCAAGTTGAAATCACAATGGACTGTGATTATTTCTCCACTGAGCGGGAGCACATGGCTTGCAGAACATGAGACACAATAAGGACATACTCTACATTTGAAAGGATTCAAGATTTTAAATTTTTATGCATATGCAGCTATGAAGAAAAGGTGTTATCTTCATTTCTCCTTGGGGTTTTATTCAAATTCTTCATTGAATTATACTTATTATTAATTTATAATATTACTACTATGTCCACCAGATAATTTCCAGTTCTGCACAAAACACTTAAAGACTTTCATAAGAAATTGTTTTAGGTACTTATTTGAAAGTCCATATAACAAATATTATGATCTTTTTTGTCAAAACAATTCACTTGTTAAACTGTGAAACATAGTGTCAGTAATTTTGGTGTGTATCAGTCATATCAGTTAAAATGGCAGAAGGTAATCCATTGTAACCCAGGTTTGATTTGAGTGAGCATTCTGATACAAAATATAGCTGACATTTCTTTTAGAAACCTGATATTTCAATTAATAAAGAAAATACAATCAATCACTCTTCAAAAGTATTGTTTTGTTTTGGGGATGTGGTCAGGCATATGGTGAGCCAGTGAAACATTTAATCTATGGCACACATTTATGAGTACTTTTGTGATATCACCATGAGGAAACATGTGAAAATGTCTCACAAATTATTCGGTAGACAGTTCTATTGGTGTCTTTGAAACCATCTTTGGCTCTGCTGTGTGCTTTTGTTTGTACAACTTGAGCACATGCTTCAAAATGTCATCCGGATTACAAGCATGCAAGGAATGAAGTATGACTTCTGTATCAGTTTCAGAAGCCGAATATTTTTATTTCATAAAATACTTCGTAAGCCAGTTCTACTTTGTAAAATCACAAAATTCCTTCTTTTTCTTGGTTAGAGATAGTTTATATACAATTTGAAAGAAAAGTCTTGAAAAATGTTTATGATAATGAGTGCAAAGAAACAAAGGATTTAAAAATTCACATAAATTATAACATAAAAAGCACAAAATCACTTGATTAGCACTCTGGCCTTTAAGCTGGGACACAATGTGCTTAGGGTAACAGCAAGGACAGAAATAAAATAAAATAGCCAGAATAATTAGAAAAGTTTTGGTTTGGGTTTTTCTGACTACCTGAATCAGCAGTTCCACTGATCAGTGAACACAATCAGAAAGAAAGGTTGTGTTTCATCTTGAGAGAGTTCATCTAGACATTGCACAAGGGATTTGTATGGAATAAAGCGTCACAAAACCCAAGGGCCGTCCCAGGAAAATGGTATCCAGGAGGACAGGGCAGGCCAAGCATCCCCTCCACAGAAAGCCACACAAGAGAGCCAGAGGCGGCTCTGCGGCTGCCAACACAACTGCCTACAACGTCTGCCAAGGAGCCAGAAGCCGCTTGTGGGAAAATAGCACTTACCCTTAGCATCTGGGTCCTGTGATTGTTATCCAAAGGGACAGAGTGGTAAGATATAGTGGGATAACAACATCCTATTAAACATACACACACGCCTGTGTGCGCACACACACACACACACACACACACACGCAACATTCTTTCTCTTTGTACAGAAAGAATAAAGCCAAATATAGCTAATTCCAGATCTGAAATTGTGTTAAGTGAGATTTATTTATAGTTATATGTACTCACACTTCATAGTAAGATCAGCTCCTGTTATTACACTTTACCAACATGCATGGTCTGTGAAAACCAGGATCTGAGTCATATTTGTGAACACTTTCAGATGTGTATAGTCCATTATTAAATTTGAATTCTCTACGTATAGAGAATTCACCAATTATTATTATTTTTTAAATGTAAATGTGGACTTGGGTAAACAAGGTGAATACGATTTGATGTTCAAGCTTTTTTTTCTTTTAAACATTGTTGAATCACTATTTTGAATATCTAGGTATCAAAACATATACTCATAAAATAATTGGCAAAATTTTGGTTAATATTTATTGTATGCATAATATGCTATGCAGTTATAGAACTATGACATAATACTATGTATATATTACATATACATATTTAAGTCTGATAAAGTCCCATCTAAAGTATACTTTCTGTGCACATCTCAATGAATGTTTTTCCACTTTCCAAATAAGACAATATGAAAATATAACTGTATAGATTCATATAAATTAAAATAGTGAAGAGGGGGAAATAGAGAATTTAAAGATTGGAGACACCTTGTGGTTAATGGAAAGTTTTTAATTCATTCTTATACAGGAATTTAAAGATAATTATTATAAAAATAATTTCCTTTTATATTTGAGTTTTCAGAGAAAGGGTAAAAAAATTTTCTTTTTAAATATTCTGGTCTAATATCAAGGTCCCAAAATAAGAATGTAGTTCTAAAATTTGTTAACACAATACACCCAAACAGAAATTTTTCATATTAAAATTCATAGAAGTTAATTATATTAATCAAGTCAATGCAGAATAATTGGAATAATAAACATTTCTCAACAATATTTCCAATGTGATTTATTATTAAGATTTTTATTATGTATGAATGAAATTAAAATTTCAGTTGTCTTTACATGACTAAATTATGTGCATATTGAGGATTGTTTATGCATATTATATGAAGTAATGCATGAGTTTGTGTATGCTATATAAACATGATAACATACATATAACTGTTTATAAACATTCCCATGTATATGAATTATATTACAAGGGTATTAAGTGTTTATATTTACACTTACAGAAATACTAGAATAATTTGGGAATGTAAACTATGCTATCTAAAAAAATATTCAAGGAAGATGAAGTCTTATGGAAGTGTTAAAGTACACAGTAAACAATTGATGAGTTTAGTTTGTTGTTATTGTTTTTCATACTACCCACATGCACAAAAAATTTGTTTCTATTAGTCCTTTAATTAATAGATCATTTATTTTCTGGAACAAATAATTCTGCAAATAATTCAAATTTTGGTTCGTATTTATAACATTTTATGCAAACTAAAATTAAGATGAAAAGTGTTTCTTTTTATTGCATATCTGTGTTGTAATAGAAAATCCTATGAATTCAAAATGAAGCTTAATCATAGGAATGAAGAAACAGTAAAAAATTAAATGAATTCTAGACATTTTAACTCATTGAAAAATATAAAATATGAAACTAAAATAGCAAGTGCTTCAAATTTTTATAAATACATAACATTTTAAAATGTGAATTGCAAAAGGTCAATAAGAAGTTATAAAAACCTAGTTTTTGTGTTACATGTGTTTTATTTCTCATAAAAAAACCCAATATCCACAAAAAGATGCACATAAAATCAGACCTATTTTCTTAAAGCATTTAAATCATCACAATCTGAAACTGGAACCTGAAATGTAAATATTTAATTCTTAGATTATAATGAAACTATCTGTATTTGTTGCCTTTCTTGTATTGTTTCTCTGAAGTGCTTATTTATTTCTTCATCATTGCTTATTTTTCTTTCACTTCTCATCTCAGTGATTTGCACTGATCATTTTTCATTTTAATTCTTTAATGACATTTTATACCAAGTCTTCAAACTTCTAAGTTTTCATATTTAATTAGTTTATCAACCTACCATTTTAATTAGGAGTTCCTTCATTTGTGGTATTATGTACAGAAGCATTTTACTGACATCTTACCATGTAAAAACTATGAAATTTCAACTGATTATAATTGCACATGGCAGAACTACTTAACCCTTTCTGATGTTCGCATTTTGAATACAACAAGAAGATGCTTGTTTATTAAAGCCAGCAGTTTACCACCTTAACTAAATACATAGCCATGAGTCTCACTTCCTTAAAGATATCAGCTGAAGTTGCAGAGGCCAAGCTTGCCTCACGTTCCCTGTGTTCATCTTGCATTCTTTACAACTGTCCAAATTGTATTAGAATTTGCTTCTAATGATGTTATATGATGTCCTTGTTGTGATACCTGCATTTGTGGTGAACTTAATATTGATTTACTGTGTCTTTTGCTCATCTTTGAGCAGCCTAGATAGCAATTACAGCCGTTGGTGGTATCTATTTTGTCTTTTCATAATTGTCATGTCTTGTTCTACTTAAGATTAAAATATGAAAATTGTATCATAGGCACATCAACAGTGCATTAGCTGAGTTATCAGCAGTGTCGTTGAGACACCATCATTTTAACTATGCTTCTTTACTCAGCCTTTTCATTTTATTTATGAAAATTGCATGCTGCAATATAAACTTAAACAGGAAATTCATTTAAAGGTGCACTTTCCCGACACTCCACATCAGAATCACTGCTGTCTTCCTCAGACACCACCAGGCTTTTTCCAGTACCTTCTCCCTCTGCCAAATGCTGTCTGTCCTCAACCTGGGCTTCCTGACAGGCTGGAGCTGCTTTGTTAGTTTTCAACTTTTACTTCGAGGTCTCCCTCACAGATTTTGAACTCTACTACTCTCATTTAAATTCATATTTCATAATGAAAATAGGATTTTATACAAGGTGTGTCAGTTTTCTTGTTGAGAACAAATTTGAAATGACTTTTTTCCTATTCACAAATAGTTCCTCCAGGTGTAGATTTCCTCAAATCCCTGTAAAGAGCTGTACCAAAATTCAAATTGTCTCATTTGAAGTCCAAATGCACTTATGTGACGCAGAGAAGGAGTGTTATGGTGTTGTGTGAACTCCTTTCTGTAGGAAATTTATTGAATGAAAACTATAAAAATAGTTTTTAGATGGTGGAGTAATAAAACTTATTTTTCAACTAATTTGAGTTTTCTTTCCCCTGGTTATTTATACAAAACCCACAGCTCAAATAACTGGAACATTTTGTGTTTATATCTTGATTCACCAAACCTTGAACTACTTGAGAAGAATTTTTTGTTCTATAGCATGAAAATAAATACCATATTGCAAAATGAAACCAAACAAATACTCTAATCCCTCCCCACACATATAAACATGCCTTTCCAACCAGCAGACTAAATCTAGCTAGTTCCTGAAGGCATTCCATTTTAAGATTCATAACTGCTTGATTTACTGTATTTATCTGGAGACTTTAAAAGTGGCTGTGTGCTAGAAAATATAAATGCATCTGCAATCTCTGGTGGAGGCCCCTCCTTATAAGACCATGTAGGACATTTGTGGGTGTTGTTATTGTTGTTGTTGCAATCTAGCTAATAAAGGCTTTCTCTTACACAAGAGAATTTTGACAGGGTTGACTCCAGACAGCTTTCCAGCTGAGGTCTGGGGCCTTGCTGAACCTTAAAATTTTTCCCATTTGAGCTGCTTCAAAGTGAAGGAAATTCAAGGATCACTAACGTTTCAGATGGTAGCACTTGCCCTAACAACGAAGGTTCAGGAATTCTTTGGAGCAGGCTGAGGTCATTTTTCTCCCCTTTTCTCCTAATGCTTTTCTCTATTAATCAGAGCTCAGAGCTCAGATTGGTCTTCAACTTCCTCCCAATCCTTGCTAAGCCTGTCATTTCTAGCTATTATTTACTTTAATGGACTTTGGCTGATCCCTTATGAAGCTTTGGATCTGAGAATAATACGGCTGGAGAGTAACGGGCATAGACATGGGTGTGGGTTTGCCTGCAGATTAACCGTGGCAGATGGGCTTTATTGCGGTTTCCTGTGTACTGAGTGTTGATTGAGAGGGTATAATGAGAGAGGTGGTGTCTGCACAATAGTCGCAGCCACTTCATTGCACTTTGCGTCTAAACAACCCCATTTTTCTAAATCTTTGGGTTGTGAAATTTTAGGAAGTCAGAGCACAAGAACAAGTACAAAAACAACTGTAAATAACCATGAATGTTAATCCAACACTAATTGGTCCCTTCTTTCAATATGAGTCTATTTTGCTCAGTTTTTAAAATTCTGGTTAAATTAATGGAAAAGATAGTTAAACAAAATGTTCTTGCAGTAGGTGGTTTGGATGAAACAGTGAGCAACATGTATTTTTTGTGTTTTTTTTGTTTGCCCCAGATTTTTATTTATTTATTTATTTGCTTTTGTTAAATATATGCTCCATTTGATTATCATCACAGACAGCAAATGCTTAAGTTATAATTATTTGTATGTGCTTTGGGAGTTATCATGTTGGAAATATTTTTCTGAGTTATTTATCTACTAAAGAATATTCTTAAAATGTAATGTCAGAATAATTACCTTTTCCTAGGCGGAGGAAATCAAAAATTCCATACCTTTCTTTATTCTCTGCCTTTGAAGTAAGTGCCTGCTTAATTGCTTCTCACCATGGAATTAAACCATTTTTGTTATAGGAACTAGCTAAAGGTCTTTTACACTTTCCTCATTTTTAAGATTTTACTTAATTCCTCCCTTTCACTAATGGATTAAATCACAACTATTGATTCTTTTCTTCCTTTGGGGCCTTACCCATCTGTCTTACTGCTTTCATCCTACAACGCTTGGTCTCAGAGGGGTGTTCTGAAAATGAACCGCCAAAACCTGGAGAAGACTCTAGGTCAAGTTTGTGTACAAGAGTTTAAATTTTTCGTGACAGTCCTCTCTCTCGGCCGCCTGAAAGTTTCCACACAGCGCTGCACAAGCGAGCACCGCCAATTATCCTCCTCCTTTGAAAACCATTATCAAGTTTTTCAAAACTTCTTTCATTTCACTGTTGTCATTCAGTGAAAAGGAAACTAACCACCATGTCAAGACAACTCAGCTGCCTAGCAACGCAGGGCCACATTTTAATTCTGACTTGCTTCTGGTCTTGACTAATAGAAAGTGACTATGTTAAGCCAGTCACAAGAGTTGTTTGTCACTTCTGAAATGCAAACAAAACTATATTGTTTCCCAAAGTATTGGGTGTGATTGATGTAAAGATTTACAGTAACATCATTCATTTTCCCTTGTGTTTTAGTAGGATTGATGTCATATCTTTTCATGCTTTATTAAATACTTTAAAAAGAGCTCAAAAAACATGATGCTTTTTGTCCTTTAAGGAGTCTAAAGGGGGGTTTTCTTTCCAGTGGACTCAACTCCAACAACTTGTGAAGTTTAATGAATCTATTGAACTTGTGTCAGCCACATCAATAAATAATTTGATAAGAAGCCATCATCTATGAAGGAGAATTTAGTCCAAACAATCACAGAGGAACGGACCAGACCATGGTCAACCTTCTGAGATGGGAGGAGGAAAAGTTTAGCTTTTAAGTCATGAGTTTCAAGTTCCAGTTATCAAATGTTCCTATGTTCTAAGTTCTTTTTCCTGAAAGGCTGCAGGTTGCTTGAAGTGTGATTTTTGTTATAAATCTTTTCAGGCGTATATGCTGAGATGTCTACATAAAAGCACAGCACAGTTAAATCCCCCAAATTCAAATACAATCATTACTCAACTTGAGAAACTGTATCAGTGACTAAAAGTAATTCCACTTCATCAATAGGATGCAATTCTATGCAGTAAAGAGGTTTTAAATACTCTCTCAAATGCCATTTCTACTATTTTATATAAACATAGCTGAGCTTTATTTCTAGGTACATTAAAATGTAACAGTTTGTGTGATTTGAATATACATAATTTCTTCTTCAAAGTAATTTTCAAAGTAATTATTGGAGTATAAAAATCTACAAGAATAAACTATAATCATGTGATATATTTTAAGAAGTACTGTAATAATCTTAATCACTAAACAAAATGTTTATTAAAGATACCACTGTAGAAAAGTTAGAATCTTACAAAAACTTAGGCCAGATGTTGACATCATAGAAATAAAATAAAATTCACAAGAAGCTATCCTTTCCATAAAATCTTATTCATATTCTAAAATTAAATCTAGGTATGAGTCGGATAAAATAAAACATATAGTAATTTATGCTTTAAAGCATAATGGATGTATATTTGAAGTGAATAAAATGTATTGTATATGACAAATAGTTGAGGTTAAAGAAAAATAGTTGATCTTGCAATTACATAAAAATCTTAAATCACTTTTTAGAATTTTAAAAGACTTCAGTCATTGGCGATATTTTGTCTAATAAACTTGTATAAATATGACATATAAACTCAAAAGATATTAGTTGTATATAAAATAGGACTAGGTTGAGTTCTAGTTTAGAAGAACAGCTTTGGAATTGCTATGGTAGCTAGCACTGTGGTATGCTAAAGCATACCTGGTTTGGGGCATCAGATCTACTTTTTCAACCATGCTCGTGTTTCTTACTCTTCTGAAACTGCAGTTTTTCTTGTATTAATAACAATGATAACTTATCCTTCATGAGCCACTGTGGTGGTGAATGGACCTGGCTAGAGAAGTGCTTAGTATTAAATATGAAGATAGCATAGATATATAGTATATTGTATAAAATTCTAGATTCTATAATTATTTATCCAGGTTTAAATTTGACCCACTGGTCCTGTGACCTTGAGCATTTTCTGATCATCAGCACAATCACCTATAACATGAAATTAGTTATAACACCTATATGTCAAAGTAATCATGGGCACTAAATACAGCATACTTATAGAACATTTACAGCCTGCTCATAACAGTCAGCCTTTAACTAAGATGTTAATTGCTCATATGACAATATTTGTGTCAATCTTCTCTTTATTCAGATATTAAAAATGTTTTAGTCTTCATATGTTTTTGTGATGTTATAATTAAACTTTGTTTCCAGATTGGTAAGAAGATTATTTAAAAGTGTTCCACAACAACAAAAAAATGAAAATTAAAAGTAAACATTGTACAGATATTCTATTTGTATTTATCCAGTACTGTCCTGAACTAGATTACCCTTCTTTTAGTGGGTTGGCAAATCTTATAGTACTGCAGCTCCAAGCCGAAGGTGCTATGCCAGCTGAGTCTGATAATTTTCTACAATGAATCATGTAGTATGAAGAGCTAGTTACTGAGATGAGATATAATACTCTTAAGTCTAGATTTTTTATATTCTAAATTTCTAGCAGAATGACATATAGGAGTGAAAATGAGTGTGAACATGCTGTCTGTCTTACATGGATCTTTATTATTACATTAGTTAAAAACATCCTAAAGTAAGATTCAATCCAGACTTCTAGAGTCTCTTAAAACTGCAGAGGGTGTGCATAAGAGAGCCCGATGTGATGGACTTGAGTGTCTGAGTGGCTGCTGTGGTCTTTGGGGTGAAATTGGCTTTCTCTGTGTTATCCTTGACCACATTCCCTCTCTAATACCACATCCATTTGGACTTGCTGTTTACATGAAGGGCCTAGACCTCAGAGCCATTTTAGATTTTCAGCACAAGGATTTAAATTTTTTAAAAATCTGAAGAATTTGTTAGCTGAATTCAAACTACGTACAATACTTTGGACTTCTAATATCTTATAATTATTGTTTTTCCAGTAAAAAACAATAGGAACTTTGGTTTAGCCTGATCTGGAAACCATTACAAAATTATGTTTCCCTAGGCATAAAAGAGTATTAGTTTTTCTGTGCTATCATATATAGTTTTTCTCTGGCTTGGTAAAGACATTGAGCCTTTGGGATGGATTTGCAGTAGGTTCTGAACACCTTAGGAATGAAGTCCATCCCCTGGAAGCTAGAACAGTCTGCCCAGGTTTACACCATGACCACACTGCCTCTGTGATGCTTGCCTTCTCTTTCTTCTGCCAAATCACCAGGCACCTGTGCCAAATACTTGAAGTCTGACTAGAGGTCTTTAGCTAATCTCATGATTTCTCTGCCTTAATGAGGTTGGAGGCATAAATTTATCCCATAGAGAGTCCATGTGTGTATTTACACAATTGAATGCATTTACCTTATAACTTTTGTGATTATTTTAGGCTAATTTATAATGATAGTAATGATAGTTGTGGGAAAAAAAGGCATTTAAGTGATTCTTTTTAAGCTTTTTCTACTTCCTTTCTTAAATATTTTGAATTGCATTCAGTTGATAACATAATTTGCCACATTTTTTTAAAGAAATGAAAATAGGCAATGGAAACATAAATACACTCGTTTCAGTTATTCTTCTTATTGTCATTATATTAATTTTGCAAAAAAGGTCAATTGAATAGACTGATAAATAGCCAACAAACTGAATCCATATATAGAAGAATAATAGTAAAATAAGAATTTACACTTGAATCTTTTACCAACATCAAAAACAAATCTACCTTGGATTATTTTATTGAACTATAGATGGGAATTGCTGAAGCCACCTGGGTATATTTGCCAGAGTCAAATTAAATAGGGTTTCTTATGGCTTCAGAATAGACTTCTTTGCATACCTTCTGGATTACAGTCTCTATCATATTTACAGACTTCTAACCATCAAAAAGTTAATGTATTCTCACTCATATTGTACATTTTTTAGAATAACTTATTCTTTAAATATAGATGTCTTGGTCACATTCAAACTTACATATACATAAAAGGTTAATTGCAATTTAATTTAAAATAAATGCATTTAATAATCATTTGAGTGCTACACCATATTTATAACTATTCTTATTCAAATGCAAATGACACTATTTACCAAGAACCTCAGAATAAGTATTTATGAAAAATTTCATATAGAAGTACTACATTTTCATATGATGTATAGCTATATGTTTTTAATGCTTTCTTCACTTCCTGTCACAAGATATTAGCCTCAATGAAACATCTGACTATCACTGAAATAATGCAGAAAATTTTTAGTAGTACTTTCAAACCACAGAAATTATTTTTTGATATGTATGTCTACTGAATTTCATTACCAGAGTGTTTAATCACATTTGTCCTGAAAGATATGAGAACAGAAAATACTCTTGATACATAAAAAAGTTTACAAAAAAATGTTTCAGTTTCTAGTCAATACTTTGGCTAGGCTTTTCAAATATGATATAATGAGATCTAGTTAATTTCTCAGTTGGGCAGAAAAACAGTAAAACACATGAAATTATTTGGAAGTGGTATAATTATTATGAATGAAGATTTTTTGTGCACAAACAAATAGCTCCATAGGGTCACAGACTCTGGATTTGGAAGGAGCCGGAAACCATGTTGAGCAGCTATGCAGATACGTAGGAGATCACTCTCTGAACCATCCATAGCTCAGTGGGTTGCTTTTGGCTCCAGTGAATAAAGAGATTTTTCCCTTCTTTTTAAGAAATTCTTTTCGTTTGACTGTCCAATTTTATTGTTAGATAAGCCAAAGTTATCTCTTTCTCTTTGTCGCAGTCTCTTTTCAAAATTACTTTCTTGCAAGGCAGGTGAAACAAAAAAGGTTTGAGTCAAGCTCAAGAGCCCTTGATTACAGTCACCATTTTCACCAGCTAACATAATACTTCACTTACAACACGTATCCAATAGTTTCAAGTAAACATTAAGATGTAAATTACTTGTTAGGACTCTTTTGTCTCAGGTGATTAAAACATTGATATTCACCTTGAAGGCAAGAGAGTGTTGTAAATGGACAGGGCGATAATCAGAGAGAATACATAATTTTGCCTCTTTGCTTCATGTCACAGTCTAAAATCATTCCTTCATGTCTACTCAGACTTTCGGCCAGCACTCCTCATTGGGTGGTTCCCACACCTAAGTTTAGTCCATTTACAATAGCAAAAAGGAGAAAAAAGCAGTCAAAACCCTAACGCTTTCCTATTTTCCTAAAGTGACACCAAGATACTGAAAGTGTAGTTGTGTGAAACTTGGACAGTTCTGTCCAGGACTTAGCGAAGGCATCCATGCTTCCTTGTCACTTTTCCTTATCTCCCTGACAAGGTGCCCTGACGTAATTTTTTAAATGAACGTTTCCAGGATGCTGACTCGATGTCAAGCATTTCACCAAGTCCTGGGAAATGAAAGCTGAATAGATGTACGTCACTGAGGTGAAGTTTCTCACAACCAATTGAGAAAGAAGAACATGTAAATACATATTTTCAATGAAAAGAGCCTCAGATAGAGATCAGTGCACTAAGCTATCAAAAGAAGCAGCGGGTGATTCAGTGAAGGGTTCGCAGGTCAGATGATGATTTGGGCAACTACCTGAGGCAGCTCAGCGTCTCTTAGCACAAAGGGCATTGGCGGAAGTTGCAGGTATTTAAGAACAGAGAGCGTGGTGGAGGTGATCTGTGTGTCTGAAGCACAAAATGCAGCTGAAGAGTGAGCAGAGATGATGGGCGATTTGATTAGAAAAACAATTCAGTGCTAGTAGCATAACTCAGTAATTTTTATTATCAGTAAGATATAAAACCAGACCAACCTTCTACATTTAAACAACATATTGAAATAATCAAAAGTTCTTGTTGACTTTTCTCTCCATGAATATCTTGGTCAAGAAATATTTTATTTATTTATGAAAGAAAACAGTGAGGGAAGATGAACTCATTGGAAGCATGTTTTATGTAACCTTTATTTAAATTGACCCTCTGACTTTTAATAACAAAATGTTTAAACTGTCCTCAACAGGAGATTAATAACATGATTATTTAAATAATAAAACTCTATAGGTTTAGTGAAATTAGATTGAAAAATATTGAATTATATAAACAAGTAGCTATATAGATTGTCATAATAAAAACTAGATTCCAAAACATATAAGAACCCCTTTTTCATAATGCACTTACATATACATATATATAAAAAGCAAATCCAATTTTTCCTTTCACCGTTGAAAGCTCATCAGGACTAGCATTATCTATCTATCTATGTATAATAATACATCTTACTAGCAGTTAGTTCATGTTGGTAGGACTGTGGGATCACGACAGCCTGAAATTTATGATTATTACCATCTATATTTAAATTTTCATAATAAATATTATTTTATACAGGACAAGTAATATTTAATACCAAGGACTAAAATGAATTTTTTTTTTTGAAACAGACTCTCACTTTGTAGTTCAAGCTGTCCCTGAGCTCACTATGTAGCCCAGGTGAACTGAGCCTGAAACTCACAGCAGTTCTCCTGCCTCTGCCTCCTGAATGCTGGTATTACAGGTATGAGCCACCATGCCAGCACTGTGTTATGTGGTATTGATTGTTGGTGGGCATGAATTTCCACCCCTGGCACTGTTGTATGTAGTTACCACGGATCAAACCCAGGCCCTTGCGCTTGCCAGGCAGGTTATGGCAGGCACCAGAACCACTGAGCTAAATCTCTGCCCCTAAAATGAATTATTCAGCTATAGCTGAGACAATTTTCTGACAGATATTTTCATTTAAGTCTTTACATATAGATAAAGTCATAGAATAAAGTCAAATTTACCAACTAGTACATGGACTTATCACCCCATGTGACCATTTCCAGGATGACATCACTCACTGTACACACCAGCATGAGGACACTCTGTCTAGAAAATACTCTGCACTTAGATGCATGTGGCCTACCTAAAAAAAAGTAAGTGGACATCCTTATTTGTACCACTTTTTGCATATATATTACTATTTATAGTGTACCACTTCTTCAGAATTTCTGCCTTTAATAATTAAATTAATATAATATAATATAATATAATATAATATAATAATATAAAATATAAATGTATCTTCCTTTACACAAAAGTCTCAACTGTATAGCGATCTTTTCTATCCATATTTTTTCTTGGAAACCATGTCCGTATATTTTTCTACTTTATTTGATCTTTTTTTTTTTTTTTTAAGTTTTTTGAGACAGGGTCTCGCTTTGTAGTTCAGGCTGATCCTAAACTCAGCCTCAAACTCAGCAATCTTCCTGTCTCTGCCTCATGAATGCTGGGATTACAGGTGTGAGCCACCACACCTGGCACTGTGGTGTGTGATACTGATCGCTGGTGGAAGTGAGTCACCACATCTGGTATTGTTGTATGTGGTTACTGGGGATCGAACCCACACCTTTGTGCTTGCAAGGCTGGGGCCAGAACCACTGAGCTAAATATCTGGCCAATTTTATTTACTCTTAATTTGCATAAATTGGAAAATGTTAAAGCTTTCACTTAGCAAATAATTCAAATGATAAAGGTCTGGAAATTTAACTGCATTGTCAAATATATGTAAATTGTGTTTTATAACAACTTTGAAGGCTTGATAATTATAAAATTTTCCATTTTCAGTATTTTTAAACACAAAATTACCTAAAATCAATTTAATGGCATCTTTTCTCTTACTTCCACAGCAAGTTTTGAAAAATAAAAATCTCAAAACAATACAATTCCTCATAGTGCTATAATGAATACCAATACTGACTACAACAAGAAATATTAACATATTTATTTGCTTTTATGTAAGAAATGATTTGGGGAACACTTATCAAAAGTGCAACCATAAATTCTCACTATATTCTTTTGGAAACAAAAAATAGAAACCATACATACAGTTTGTATACAAACAATTCCATCTTCTCTTCTTATTATGAGAGATTAGTATCAATTTAGCCCAAACATTCAAAGTTATGCTGTTGGCAATGAAGCCATCTGTTTTTAATGAATATCTGGGGTCCATTTTTCAGTTAAGCTTCTCTTATTGTGTGTATGTTGCTTTTTCAGAGCTATCTGCATAATTGTTTAAAGATTTTACTGCAAAATTAATATCCTTGCTGTGAACAAGGGAGTAGGGTAAAACCGGGATGACAGAGCCTGAGAAGAGGTGAAAAGCAAATCCAATTTTTCCTTGCACCATAGAAAGCTCGTCAGGACTAGCATTATCTAGTAATCCACATTTAAACTTTAACCTGTAGGGGGGCTCTTTGTGTTAGACAATGTACACATAAAAGGAGGCTGAATCACTAATCAGATTAATCATATTTTGTAAGTAGCAAAAGCTTCATTAAAAGGAACTGGTATCCAAGTTACAGATTTTTGTTGTTGGCAGAGAAGGACTTTACTACTGAAAAGGAAGGAGAAAGGAGGAGGAGAAGGAGAAGCAAGGAAGAGAAAGAGGAGGACTGACATAAAATGTACCTACATTAGCAATTTTTATCGAACTTGTCAGCCAACACGACTGAAGGGCAATATAAAATTCCACTTCATAAAACTGCAGTACTACTAACTCATGATGTATATTATTTAAGTTTCTTCATATTTTAATATAGACAGTATTGAATAGAAGGGATACAGCGATGATTTATGGCTGTCCTTTTGATAAGTGTTCCTCAAATCATTCTTAACACAAAAGCAAATGAATGTGTTGATAGTCTTTGTTGCAGTCAGTATTGATATTTCCTATTTCAATAGAAGTCTACTATTTTAAATTTTTTATTTTATAAAGCTTGGTATGGGTGCCATTTAATTGATTTTAGGTAGTTCTGTGTCTAAAAATACTGGAAACAGCAAATGTTATAATTAACAAGCCTTTAAAGTTGATATAAAACACAATTTGGCATTTTTTATCTCGAGTAGCAATTTTAATATATATATCATATATACAAACTCTATATTTATAAACTACATACTATGTATAACTATTAAATAAATACAATGTATAAGTATGAAGACAACAAGTTGATTTATTATTTGAAGTAATTTCTTTGAAATATCTATAAATAATTGCTTAATTATAAAGAAAAGTATTCAGTGAAATAAGGATCTTTTTCAAGAATAAGTTGAAAATTTTTTATCTTTACATGTCATTTATAAGATGTGATGCAATAATTTGGTTGTAAATTTCTTTTGTTCATTAAAAAGAGAGAAAGAAAGAAAAATACACTATTAAAATAAACCTTTGCAATCAAAACAAATCTTTCAAAAAGAAGCAAATGTGTTTTGTCATTGATAGTCAGAACCATGCTAGATAATCATGGAGGAAAAGGCAATTGTATATGTAATTTTAAGCTCACCAAAATCTCCCCTTCAGCCCCTAGACTTTAAATCAGCAGATAGTTTTCAGCATATGGTATGTAAACCTAATGCTTTGCAGCAAAACTGCTCCAGTAATAATGCTGGTGCCAAAGCACGCTGCATAATAACTAGTGAAATTGGTTAATACCACCTTTTTTGAAGGATACTTCATAATTATGATGTCTAATTAGAAGTATAAAAATATGAACTGTTCATTTTTCTTAGCACAACATACCTTCTCAAGCAAAAATAAATTTATAGAAATATATCTTCAAATCTGTGGAATTCTAGATCTTAATATCAACTAAGCAAAATTGGTAATCACAATACACAGGTCTTTATAGTCTCCTCATTTCAGATGAGGAAACTCAACCAATAAAATGACTAGTTGACAGCATCAAGAGCAAAATAAGTAGAAGCATCATCAACAGCTTTTTTTTTAGCATATTAACAATATACAACATTGATAATATTTTAGATCATATAGCACAAGCTCTAAATCTATGGAAGGATTATATTCTCTCAATAGTTTAAATAACAGAAGTAATTGTCACTGAATGAATCATTGTAACTTTGATAAATTGTCTCTTTCGTGTAGATGCTTAGCACCAGGTAAGAATATCAAAGTATTTTAACTGAGAATATCTTCACTGGGCTGGGGACTTAGCTCAGTGGTTCCAGCACCTGTCTTGCAAGCACAAGGGTCTGGGTTCAGTCCCTGGAAACCACATACAACAACAATGGGCATGGAGACTCATGCCCACCAGCCCCATACCACAGTGCTGGATGTGGTGGCTCATGCCTGTAATCTTAGCACTCAGAAGGCAGAGACAGGAGAATTGCTGAGTTTGAGCTTCATATGGGCTACATAGTGAGTTCAGGACCAACCTGAACTACAAAGTGAGACTCTGGTTCAAAAAATATATGTATCTTCATTTATAGATGTAGGTTTTATTATTTACTATTCATAATATTAAAACATATCTCAAACTTATCTCCAATATTTTGAGACTGTATTTTGTCATTGAATATAAATAATACTTTTAGCCATTCAAGTTTAAACTCTTTCTGGAACTTGTGTTGTTTTTATTTTTATAATTGTATCCTTTACAGAAAAATGAAAAGTTCATAACAATGACTCTTACATTTATGAATTAATTAACTTATTAATTAATTTACTTATTACTGGGTATCCTGGGGTTTTAATGCTGAGCATTTTCCCTGATTGACAGTTTTGGCTCTTTTATTTTATTTTATTTATTTTATGTTATTTCATTCTTTTTCATTCATTTTAAAATGGTTTCAAATTTAAATTGCTAATTTCCCAGGATGAGCCAGAGAATAGTTTAAGATTCTTAAAATTGCCTTTATCTCCATTGTGTAACTATAAAGCTCTTCAATGCTCTATTAATTCCCACAAAGAAATAGACATTATATTGCATTAAGTGGTCATCCTGACCCTACAGAGAAATCTACACAATTTGCAAGTGTGGCAGAGGCCATAGATGTAGGTAGCAAAAAATTGAATGCTCCCTCTACCCCTAAGCTGCTGTGACATAGACAATGTTGTCTAAAGTAGTTATTTTTGGCCTTTAAAATATATTTCAATTTTATGAGCATTGTGGAGGCTTTTTTTTTTTTAACTTCATCTCAGCATATCTGCTGGAATGTGGAACAGGAGGCCCAAGGAGTTCAATTCCCAGGTAACTCCATCCTTGAGCCTCCAGAAGGCAAAAAACACTGATCGGTGCTTAAATAATGAGCAGATATTAAAAAGCTTCTGCACAGCAAAAGTAACCACTACCAGAGCAAAATGACAACCAACAATATGGGCAAGAATCTTTACCAGCTGTTCCTCAGACAAAAGGCAACTATCTAGAGCGTATAAGGAATCTAAAACAATTAGCCCACCCAAATTTAAAGACCTATTTCAAAAATAGGCATCTGAACTGAACAGACAGTTTTCAGAGGAAAAAGTAAAAGCACCTAAGAAGTATATGAAGAAATGCTCAACATCACTGTAATTTGAGAGATGTAGAAGAGAACAAGACTGAGATTTCTTCTCAATCTACAAAGAATGGCTGCTATCTCAGAATTAGCCAGCAACAAATGTTGGTGAGGCTGTGGAGAAAAAGGAACCCTTCTCCACTGTTTTTGGGAATGTAGACTCATACAACCCCTATGGTGATCACAATGGAAATTCCTCAAAAAACTAGGTTTAGGGCCAGGGATATAGCTCAGTGGTTCCTGTGCTTATCCTGCAAGCGCAAGGACACGGGTTCGATCCTCTGTAACCGCATGCAATACTGGGTGTGGAGACTCACCCCAGCAGCAACCAGAACCACATACTACAGTGTCAGGCATGGTGGCTCATGCCTGTAATCCCAGCACTCGGGAGGCAGAGGCAGGAGGATTGCTGTGATGTGAATTTGAGGCTGAGCTCAGGGTCAGCCTGAACCACAAAGTGAGACCCTGTCTCAAGAAAAAAAAAAAAAAGGTTTAGAAGTCCTATTTGACCCTGCTATTCCTCTGCTAGGTATAATTAAAAGATTCCTATCACAGTGATATATGTGTACCCATGTTTATAGTTGCTCAGTTTGTGATAACTAAATCTTGGAAACAACCAAAGTGTCCATCAATTGGAGACTGGATAAAGAAGATGTGGTTCTTTTATAGAATGGAGTATTATTATGTCACAAAAATGACAAGATTGAGTAATTTATACTTAAAAGGAGGTACCTTCTGAAATTTTCACAAGTGAAATAAATAGGTCATAGATGTGTAAATATCATATCTTTTCTCTGGTATGAGAAAATGAAGATGTGAATGAGTTGTAGTTACATAGTAGATATTGTGAAAGAAAATATTTAAAAGGAAAATGAGTATAGGGGTAAGTAATGAGAAGAAAATTAATGTGACTTTAATTTAAAAAAGGAACAAAGCTTATGTAAATAGGGTGGAGGAGGTTGTAGGGTGGGAAGGTAATGGGAGAAAAATAAGAATTATTTAATATTGGTACAAATTTTCAAGACTGAATGTGATCATGATGTGTACAATTAATGTATCAATAAAGATTTGAATTTTAAAAAAGAACAAGCAGATAGTGCTTTATTTTTTAGATCATTCCTGATGTAAGTCTAAGATTTTCATTCACTTATCATTTCCTTCCAGTGAAAAAATCTTTGCAATGCTGTAAATAAAAATAATCAAAACCAAACACAAAACCTTGCATAACTGCAGCTGAGGGGAAAAAAAAAATGTCCCTCTGGTATAGACTGCAGCTGTGGAGACATCTGTGGGCTGAAGAGAGCCCTGAAACAATAATTGTGCATACATCTGTGGAGATAAAATAAATGATGGATAAAATATGCTCACATTCTGTAGATACTATTATAAATATACAAGAACAAAATGAAACTATAAAACATCTTTTTTTATTTTGCCATCAAGTATATGGTGAATTGAAAAGAGAAATAAGGTCACGGGGAGGAGGCAAAAAACGTTTAGTGCATTCTTAAGGATACATTTACCTTCTTACAGTGAGCACCACAATATTTTTTTTAACCATTCATTCTGAAAGAAATCTCAGTATTATTGGGCCTATAACGTGTACCCTAGCCCACAACACATGCATTCTTCAGTAACCTAGAATATATTTTTAAACTTTACAACATAGTTGGGTAAAAATTGAAAGGAACTGAAAATAAAAAGCAGTAAGACATGGGGTGAATCAAGTGTTTTACAACAAAACATGTGCTAATAAATTTTATCAATTTCTTCTTCCCTTTCCAAGTGAAATACTCAAGTTCAGATTAGCAATGGAACTTGCTTAAATTATAGGAACAATAGCAAAACTTTGGCAAGAACCCTTTTTAATCTTAAGTTTTAAAAATTATAGTCCTACTTATTTAGCCTGGAAATATTTTACATATTTTCTAAATGATATTGTAGTTCAATGTATTTTGAATACTAATTATATATTACTCAATGTGATCAGAAAATAAGGTGAACATTTATTTTTTAATTGATATAGCAAAAGATATATTGACATTAATTCCTTTCTAAATATCATTCTTGTTGTTTTCCAAAGTGTTTCCAGCAGTCCTTTCCTGTGAAGGCTTTAATTGGCTCCTCTGATGTTCTAGATCTATTGAAAACATTTCCTTTCATGGTCACTATGAGGTTAGGTAGCAGGCAGAAGCACCAGCCCCAGATCTGACTAAGAGATCCAGATCAGACAAGGGCACGTAGTTTCGTTTTTATGAACCTTCTTTTCTACTGAGTCACACTTCAAACCATATTCAATGAATCTAGGACTCAGCAGCTCTTCGCCATCGGGCTCCTTCAAGGGGAGCTGTCCCGTGTCGGTATGGCTGCTCTGAATGGCTGCCTGCTGGCTTTGTCCCAGCCCTTGACCCTGTCCCTCTGCTTCCTTGTGCCTGGGTCTCCTGGAGGTCTACTGCGTACTCTTTGATCATCTGGGTCTACAACGGATGAGTCAAGGGTCCCACCGATGACAATTCCACCCTGAAGAACATAAGCTGGGATAGGATGAGAACCATCTGAAACACAAGCTTGTTCACCTCTCCAGAATCCTACAGAGCTCCACGCTGCACGGCCATCTTGGCTATAGTTAACTTCTTGGTCTCAATGTTTGTAACCTTCCATTTGGAATCAGTTCTCTTCGCAGTTACACTGTCTTCTGAAACAGCAGAAAAAGGAAGAGGCACACCGGTGTGAGGCTGAACACCTCTCTACTGAGAGATTTATAATATTCCATTTTATTCCTTATGTGGTCCCTACCTCATAGAGTACTGGCATAGGTGTGCTTAGGAAGTATAACCCCTGCCTTTTCTTACAGTGGGTTTTAATTCCACAACTGTTTGAAGCCCAGAATATTTTGCAGACATTTTTTTTAATCATCCTGTAGTCTTATTCCAGCGTAAACAATTCTGAAGTGACACCCAGGAATACAATAAGTATTTGTAGCTATAAAGGCATTTACCAAGGTACTATACATTTGCTCCAGAAGTGACTGGCCAAGAGGAAATGAGATCCTTGTTTGTCAGTGGACAATGAACAGTCTGATTAGTATATGGATGGAATTCGGGACCGGAGAGTGCCCCTTGACTCCCAGTCTTAGCTCTTGCAGTGTTGCACCAGGTGGTATAAAGGAAGTCTGAAACCACCCCTGCCAGTCTCTGTAGAGTGGCAGCCCTGAAAGAATTTGGATAGGTGTTCTGGTGTTTCTGCAGCCAAAGATTCTTTGCCCAGGTGTCTGTAATCTTTGTGCCTCCACAAAGCCCTGTATGAGCACCAGTATTCCTTTTTTTTTTTTTTTTTTTTTTTTTTTTGAGACAGGGTCTCACTTTGTAGTTAGGCCTGTCCTAAACTCACTATGTATAACCCAGGTGAGCCCTGAACTCACAGCAATCCTCCTGCCTCTGTAGTAGTGCTGAGATTACAGGCATGAGCCACAATACCTGGCACTGTGATATGTAGTGCTGATTGCCGATGGGCAGGAGTCACCATGCCCAGCATTATTTTATGTGTTACTAGCAATTAAACTCAGGACCTAGCACTTGCAAGGTGGGTGCCAGAACCACTGAGCTAAATCTCTGGCCTTCAGTCCTCACTTTTTCCTCCGAGAGGGAAACACAATCTTAGACATCCCTTCTTCTCTTGTTCTGTGGCTGGTTTTCAATCTAAATCATGTTGGTATTGAGTTCTTGAGAGGAAGTGGTGAGGGATATACTGCATGAACTAGGAAGCTGTCCTGCCACTGGTTCTTCCTTCCTTGCTGTGAATAAATCTTGAACCCATTTATGTGACCTGGTCATCACTGTATCTGTTTGCTTAATTTTTTAATCCTCCTCTGGGAAGGGTGAGTGTCTTGAGGTCTTTTCTTCACAGTGCCAGGGGTGAGACTTTGAGAAAGTGTCCAGCTTTGTCTAAGAGGAAGTAAAAGTGCCAGTCAGAGACCCTGAGAGGCAACTTGTCACAGCTAGTCAGGATATTTGGCTGAAAGTTGAGGTAAAATGGACAGAAAGAGCCCAGACGGTGAGGACTGCCAGCTGTCCTCGACCGGATGCGTGGAGCAGGAAAAGAAGAAACACCCACCAAGTGCTTGGGCTCAGATGGCCTTGCAGGCCAGGCACTGGGAAACATCTGAGCACAGAGCAGTAGCCTTGGTCTGGAATCTGAGCCCTTGCCAGCACCCGGGCAGGGAGAGAGCTGCTGGGATCAGGGAGGCCCCATTTAAAATAGGCTGTAAATACGCGACCCTGTTTATATTCAACCAAGGGCGGGATCACTTCATGCAATGGTGGTTAGTGGGTAACAGCCTCAGTACATCCAGATCTTCATGGGGCTACCACCACCAAGGCCAAGAACAGACAATTTCCAATGAAAATTGTAATTATTTTGCTGTGCCTACAATTTATGTGTAATTGAAATACTCAGTGTCATTACTATTTCTTCTGTAAAATACTCCACTCATACTAAATTTAGAATTGAAGTTGTTAGTACTTTCATTCAGATACACTGTAAATAAAATGTAGTTTTCAAAATTATCAGTAGACTTAGCATCCCTACTAAACATATGGGTCTACGAGAAAAGACACAGTTTTAAGTGAATTTTATTTTTGTTTAATTTTTTAAAAAATCTTTATTGGTACATTAAATATATACATCATGATTGCACTCCATAATGGGGATTTGTACCAGTATAAGACACAACTTAATTCTCATTTTTTCCCATAGCCCTACCCACCCTACCACCCCCCCCATATACATAAAATTTGTTTCCTTACTTTTTTGTTACAATCTCAACATTTTCCCCTTTCACCCTATTTTACATTGAGCATTTTCTCTTTCACAATATATAACATACAATGCTAGGACTCTTTTACATCTTTATCTTCTCATACCAGAGAAAAGATGTGATATGTACCTATCTGTGCCCTATTTATTTCACTTATGAGGATATCCTCAAGGTATGCCCATTCAAGTAGAAATGATTCAAACTTATCATTTTTTATGGCAGAGTAATACTCCATTCTGTAGAAGAACCACAGCTTTTTTATCCAGTCTCCAGTTGATGGATATTTGGGTTGTTTCCAAGATGTAGCAATCACAAATTGGGCTGCTATAAACATGGGTGCACATATGTCACTGTGATATGAGTCTTTTAATTCTTCTGTGTATATACCTAGCAGGGAAATGGCTGGGTCAAATGGGACCACCAATCCTAGCTTTTTGAGGATTCTCCAAACTGATCTCCACAGGGGTTGTACGAGTCTACATTCCCACCAACAGTGGAGAAGGGTTCCTTCTTCTCCGCAGCCTCGCCAACATTTGCCGTTGGCTGATTCTGAAATGGCAGTCACTCTATGTGGCGTGAGATGAAATCTTAATGTTGTTTTCATCTGCATCTCTTGAATGACTAATGATGTTGAGCATTTCTAAGTGAATTTTAATTAATTAATTAATTATTATAGTCCTGAAGATTAAGCCCAAGGTTTCAACCATGTTGTGCATGCTGTATACCATAGTTCCATCCCTACAATCCTATAAGTGAATTTTAAGCAGTATTCAAAAATATAAAACACTAACAAGAAAAGAAATGATTATATTTTGCTCAACCATCTAAAATGTTATATACTATATTCACACGCTTTTCTGACATCTGGAACTATAAAATGAACGAAAATTGTTCTGTTCTATCAATAACTTTTTGGCAACTTACTATACAAAAAATGAAAAAATAATATGTCTAAACAGATAGAGCCAATGGTGGAGCTCAGTAAAGGACATCTTGCCTAGTGTGTGCCTGGTTCTGAGTTTAATGTTAAGCACCACAGACAGACGGACACACAGACAGACAGACGGGGACACACACACACACACACACACACACACACACACACACACACACACACATCAGTGCAAACATACACAAACATTCCAAAAATTTTATTGCTAAGTTTAGGAATTTACCTTTAAAAGGTTCACACTGATTTACAGTTGAAGTATTATCTATTATTCTGTAAATAAACAGAAGGCTCTACCCATAGTTCTTTTTTATCTACAGCAGTAGATTTTGGCTTTCACATTTAGAATAAACTATAAATCTATTGCATGATATAGCCATTTCTACTTATTTTTATCCAACCATTCACTTAACAGATATTTTCTGACCAATAACAGGCACTGTTCTAGAATTTAATAAAATAGAAGTGATCAAGATTGGAAGACAAAAAAGTTCCTGATATCATGATCTTATGTTCTAATGAGAAAAGATAATAAATCAATAACTTAAGAAAATTGTACAATGAAAAGTGTTGGAAGTGGTGATATTACTGGTACATGGAATGAATAGTGCTATAGTTTCAATGTCCCCTAGTGGCTTATTAATACCAGAGGAGGATTTTAGAATTGATTGGATTAAAGAAAGGAAGCAAAGTTTATGTATATGGAGGGGGAGTGGTAGGGTGAGTAGGGCTATGGGAAAATGAAAATTGAGTTGTGTCATATACTGGTACACATTCCCATTGTTGAGTGCAATCATGGCATGTATATGTAATGTACCAATAAAGATTTCAATTAAAAAATTGATTGGATCATGAAGGTACTAACTTCTGTGTGGATTGATCCATTGAGTTACTAGTTAAATGTCCCTTTAGAAGTGGAACCAGATCAAAAGGTGTGTCACTCTGCTTGTGGTTTTGTAGAGTATCTTCCTCTCTGACTCTTGTATTTTCTCTCTGCCTCCTGTCTGCATGAGTTGAGCAGCTTTTGTCTGCCATGCCCACCCTCTAGGCGCTTTCTGCCTTGAAACCAGGGAACTATGACATAAATAAACCTCTCCTCCTCTAAATTACAGTTCTTGGAAACTTTGTTTTAGGGACAGGACAGTGACTAAGACTAAACAGAGTTTGACAGGTGATTCTAGTCAGACATAAGAAGACCAGAATGCTGATAGAAATGTTACAAAAAATAGCCTATTTCCATCTCATCATGTAAAAGGTTTTAGTCCATTTCTGAGTCTCCAAATATTAACAATTTTTAAAAATACTAAATAAATCAAAAATATCCTCTGAGACTAAGGACAAACTCTCATCTGTAAGTCCTTTGAAAAATAATTAATAAAGGTAAATACTTCCAACACTGAATGGTACAGGGTAAACTTTCTCAATCCAAGAAGTTAGAGATAACCCCTGGAAATAAGTGACATTTAACCTAAGATGTGAGAGAAAAAACAAGAATGTGAAGATTTTGGTAAGATCAATATATGCAGAAGAGATGTACTAACAAGGC
This sequence comes from Petromus typicus, assembly GCA_004026965.1. Classification (NCBI taxonomy): domain Eukaryota; kingdom Metazoa; phylum Chordata; class Mammalia; order Rodentia; family Petromuridae; genus Petromus; species Petromus typicus. The sequence continues at coordinate 6,443 of PVIR01016679.1, read as the reverse complement.
CAGAGTATTTTAAAAGCTAAGAGAATGGAAGAAATGTCATCAGCTATTTTTAAGACTCCTAAATACTTTGGAAAAGCAAGAAGAGAGAAGAAATTACTGGATTGGCCATGTGAAGGAACATAGAAGGTATGTTTGTCAACTTTTTTCAATAATAAATATTTTAGTCAATTTAGAAAGAGATTTTGTCTGGGAGTTTTAAGGATTTCAGTCTATAATGGACTTATCTCTGTTATATTGAGACACTTTAAGAAGAGCTTATGCTGATGGAACTACCACCCCTCTTAGACCTGACAGCAAGAGAGAAAGAAGACAGGTTGACTTTCCTACTATGCCCTTTAAAGCCACCCCTTCAATAAACAGAAAACTGGCCACTGTGCCCCACCTCTTATACATTCCATCACTTCTAATAGCCACATTAAAACACGGACCTTTGAGGGACATTCCATATCTGAACTATATGAGCAGCCCTTTTAGAGTCTACCCAGGGGGAATGAAAAGAAGAAAGAAATGAAGATATTCTCTACCAATAATTTTTTAAAGAAATTTTGATACACATCCCAAATAAAATTCAAACAATAACTTAAAAATGATATGGCCTCAGGAAATATTTTTCTTGTTTCAAGAAAATAATAAACCTACAGTAACAGAAAAATATACAGAAAGAGAAAACGGTGATGCAGAAGAAGTGGGGATAGTCAGAGCAGAGTCTTGATTTAGCAGAAAAGGAGAGGTCTAGAACTCCTGTGAGAATCATGGTCCTTGATGGATATAGGCACAGAACACTCATCAAGAGTAATAGCAAGTTAGGTAAAACACAAGATTGCAGATGCTTATAAAGTAATTGGAAATTCCATTAGTAGAAAGGGGATCAAGTCTAACTCCCATTGTATTTTCTTCTATATGAGACAAGTGTATTGAATTAGTTACGGGAGAAAATATACAAGGCTTAGGAAGAGAAGATAACTTGAAAAGGTTGGTGACTTTTGATGACTCATCAGATTTAGACTAAATGTATATAGGGTACAGCGAGTTGCAGGGCAGGTGGAGGAAGGGGAAAAATGAGAATCAAGTCATGTCATATTTTGTTACAAACTCTCAATATTGAATGTGATGATGATGTGTATTCATAATGTATCAATAAAGATTTGAATTTTAAAAAGAAATAAATGTAAATATACTTGAATGACCTTATACACTGATACTTCATGAGCACTAGTGAATTTTCTAAAGATAATTCTTTATTATAGTCAAATAATATATGACAATAACTTACTATACAAATATTTACTGGATAAACAGGCACAAATTATAGCCAATAACAATTATGCATTTTGATAAAATAAATGTGATAGTTGTATTAACAGGAAAAGTTTCTTCATAATTGGGGCCCAAACTTACAATAGTTCTCTAGCTTGTCCAACAGAACAACACTGTTCATGTAAATCAATGCCTTCCAGGGTATCATGGATTCAAATAGTGGGTTTGAATCATTTCACATGACTCAGTGAAAATCAGAATAAATTATTCATCAAACACTGATGGCTGTTAGTCAGTACAGATATTATGTTTTATTTTTTATCTCCAAGTTCCTGAGGATGGTCCTATGAAAAAGTGAAAAAATATAAAAGTGCATCCCATTTGTAAATATGAAGATAACTGACATCTGTGTTCAGACACAGAAAAATCATAGATGTATGCTGGTTAGTTCCTTATTGTGCTAACATTGCTCTGTCCTTTGTTCAAAATCAGCACATGGACATCTCTGCTGTTTCAGTTTCTTAGCTCTGAATTTATAACCTTTATGACAGAAAAGCAGTCATATACAACAACACACCTGAAATTCTAACTTGTTAATGAGTTGCAATAATTATCTCAAATTTGTGCAAAATTTCCTCATGCATTTAAAGATACAAAGAACATGACACTGAGTCCATAGCTATTTTCTAAGTAAAAAGAAAAATGATAGTTGATAGGGGCTAGAAAGGCTATAAGCCATATTTGGATTAGTGTGACAACCACATATTTGGTATATTTTGATGAAGTTTTGGAATGATGTTTGGACTAAATCTATCATTTAATCAATACACTTAATTTTTCTTTTGTCTTCTACGACTTTTACTCATATCTAGGAAGACATTGGAAATATGCATGTGATAAATCAAGCACAAGATGATAAGGATAGATGCACAGTTAGTTTTTAATTCATAATCCACAAACTACCTCAGGCTGACATTGATCAGAGCAGGAAACATAGAGAAAGTGCAAGCAGGTAGATTAAACTAAAATAAGTTCATAATAAAAGCAATGTCTTATTCCAAACAAAGGTAAAAATAATCATTGAAAATGTTAGGAACATTGAATTATGTTTAATTAAAACCTTATAACTCCAGATAAAAGGAATCACAAGGACCATAGTTTTCTTGATATATTTGGTGATAGTTTCTACTGCTGAAGCATTGGCTTTTTAATATAATATAATCTGTATTTGTTGCAATACCTTCCTGAAAAAGAGGTATTACTGAGAAATAGAAAGAGGTAGGTTTTCCTTAACATAAACAGGGAAAGTTATTAGAGACATAACTTGAGGATTAATTGGTGCTTGAGCAGCAGCTAATGATTATTAATAAATTAACAAATTTCACTTCACTTCTCTCTGCTTCTATGAAAGATAGAACATAAGATACAGGGGCCGGGGATATAGCTCAGTGGTTCCGGCGCCTGTCTTGCAAGCAGAAGGACCCGAGTTCGATCCCCAGTAACCACATAACAATACTGGGCGTGGAGACTCACGCCCAGCAGCAACCAGTACCACATACCACAGTGCCGGGCGTGGTGGCTCACGCCTGTAATCCCAGCACTCGGGAGGCAGAGGCAGGAGTATTGCTGTGATGTGAGTTTGAGGCTGAGCTCAGGGCCAGCCTAAACCACAAAGCGAGACCCTGTCTCAAAAAAAAAGAACATAGAATACATGGAAATATACTTGGTGCCATTCCTGTGGGGAGCTAAGACAGAAATTCAAAATCTCAAAACTAATGTTAAGACTTTGTTCTGAAATGGAACCAATTGAAATGATCTCTCAAAACAGATTGTGTCAGAGGAAAAGGGAAAGAGGTCATTTATTAAGGCAGGAAAGTAACATGAAATGATAACCTAATGCCTTAACAGTCTACGTATGGCACTGAGAAGTTGAAATACCGGAAGCATTTGTCTAGATCAGGTAAGCTATATGAAATAATTTACCTTATGGTAATAAAATATGTGGACTAAAGAAAAATGTACCACTATGAACTCAATCAAATGAGAAATTTAAAATAAAATATTACATTCCTATCCACGGTTTTACAGTACAATATTATCTCTGTTCATGAATGTTTCTGCTTGCACATGAATGAGTTCACAAACAAGTATTTGGCAAAATTTTGTTTATGTTTGTAAACTCTGTGTTGGGTAACAAACATGACCACAGCCATCTTCATTACACAAACAACAGCACCTAGTTCCCCAAATTGTAAAGCAAAATAAATTTGTAAACCAAGATACTGCTATTTTTGGTTTCTCTATAAAGTCTTCTAGGCAAGATCTATAGAATTATTTTCCAGATTACTGAAATAAGGCTTCTTAAGAAAGTCTTACATGTTATTACCTCCTTCTAAGGAAATAATTTTATTTACAGTGGTCTCAAATTTGGGACCTTACAATGAGATAAAATCATTAAATGCATCATAGTTCATAACTATAATAATTCAAGAACACCCTTTGGTTTCTACTGACTTAAATTTCTACATGGAGTAAAAGGTGCTTTTCACTGGCACATAAGCAGTGCTAAACTTACATTTATCATTCACTGTTAAAATCTGGGAACTTTAAACCTGTAGAAGCTTGAAATTTACTATAGACTTCAAATTTCTAAACTGAATGGAAACTGAAAATTGATTTCAGGAAGGGGAGAATTAGTACCTCCAAGAACTAGTATTAAATGAAGAAAATTTCAACAGAAAGAATTTCACATGTCTCCTATTTTATCCAGTGACTCATATACACAAGAAAGTGTTTCCATAGTAATAGATCAGATGTAAGTATCCACATAAGTTATTTTGCTGTCATTGAAATCATCCCTTAAAATGTTAGCAATAACAATAGTTAAAATACATGTTCACTTCTAGCAATTAATTCATTTTAACATTTAAATTGTGAAACGTTCAAAATGTTGAATTATTGAAATCTTAGGCTCAAGATTTAAACAGCTAAATCATACTTTGTCTTTTTTTTTCTTTTTGCATCCTTATACACTTTCTCACTTGCTCTTCTCTCTTCTTCTCTTCCTCATTCTTTTTCTCCTCCTTCTCTTCCTCTTGTTCTTTTCCATAGATTTATAGCCCCACAAACACTTTGACACTCTTCTTCTCTGAGAATGGACATTGATTTCCTAGTGAAGTTGTCTGTCTGACTCTCTTCTAATGAATACAATGTTGGAAAGTAACCCTTTGTGATTTTTGAAACCAGGCCATACAAGGAATTGCAATTTTCACTTTGTTCAAATATTTTCTTAAATAAGCTAGTGGCCATAGCAATATGATCCAAAAATGACTATCTGCAAATCATCATGTACTGAGGAGCTGAGGCCCTTTGCCTACAGCCATATGAGTGACTCATCTTGGAAACAAGTGAAAGCCATCATGTCATCTTGATCCTCATGGACTTCAGCTTCATAAGAGACCTGAGGCACTGTGGGAGTCTGGGGAAGAGGATGCAGCCTGAATCTTCTTGGTAAACTCCAGTGCCCTGTGAATCCCACCGAAAAAAGATTAACAACCAACAACAACAAAGTCAGAACCTTGAGGCTGATCCCAGGCTCAATTCTTGCTACTCTGAACAGCTGCAGCCAAAAGCCAAATACTGCAACAGCAGAAGCAGGAGCAGAAAAGCCCATAACTCGAGCTCTCTGCACCTTTATTTGGTAGCAAGCCTTCAACTCATAATCCTAGCATACATAAAACAGGGTGGTCCCACAATAATCCCTGTAGTTGAAGATTACATAAGGCAGGGCAGCCATCTTTAAATCCCAGTAAGTTTTTTGTTTTTGTTTTTGTTTTTAAGGTTTTTTTTGAGACAGGGTCTCACTTTGTGGTTCAGGCTGGCCCTGGGCTCAGCCTTAAACTCACATCACAGCAATTCTCCTGCCTCTGCCTCCGGAGTGTTGGGATTACAGGCATGAGCCACCACTCTGGCACTGTGGTATGTGGTACTGATTGCTGCTGGAGTGAGTCTCCACGCACAGTATTGTTATGTGGTTACGAGGGATCGAATCTGGGTCCTTGAGTTTCAAGACAGGCGCTGCAACCACTGAGCTATATCCCCGGCCCAATCTCAGTAAGTTTTAAGGCCAATAATCTGAGTGCAGTAATCCGTGTAATTTAAAATCCCAGGAGGTGGGGCTGATTTCACAATGATCCTACTAGTTGATCCCGCAGGGCAGGGCAGACATCCTCAAATCCAAGTAAGTAAATCCCAGTAAGTAAACCTTAAATCCAAGTAAGTTGTCCACAGTTCCCAACATGGCACAACCACTTAGCTAAATTGCTTGGGAATTCTTAGCCTACATATACAGTAATATAATAAATATTTGTTTTGCAGGTTTGGAAGCAACATTTTGTGGTATGTAGTTAATTAATAAAGGTGTATTATTTTATCATGTGAAATTTTATGGTTCCTAAAATTATTTAGAAAATATTTAAAATGTAATTATATAAGTATGCATTTTAAATATATAATAGAAAATTCAAATGAGTAAATATGAATAAGACACATATACTTAAAGTATTCTAGATAAAAGTTGTTCACATTTCAGTGTGGGTACTTGAAAAATAATCAGGAAAATGCCGCCTCTTGGTTCTACTGTACCAGTTACAGTGATCATGTAGAAAGTACTTGATGTCTTCTAAGAGTTCATCATCCATGTGAGCTTAATGATAAATCAGGGGGTATGAGAACACGTAGGAGAGATTGTGACTTTCCACTTAAAGGAAGCGCATGAGAAAGTTTGATCACAAAATAAAATTACTGAAATAAATGCAGAAAAAGAAATTTTCAAAGAATGCAGATAAACAGGCCAAAGAAATTAAGATAGTAAAAGATAAAGAGATGTAAAGGGCTGGTCTATGAAATGAAATCCAACATAAAATACTGTTTTATTGTTGCCATAGAATATTATAAAGATCCATATTGTTAAATCAAATATATACTAGATAAAATTCTTTTTTTTTTTTTTAATTATCTTTATTGGTACATTAAATATACACATCATGATTGCACTCCATAATGGGGATTTGTACCAGTATAAGACACAACTTAATTCTCATTTTTTCCCATAGCCCCACCCACCCTACCACCCCCCCATATATATAAAATTTGTTTCCTTACTTTTTTGTTACAATCTCAACATT
>PVIR01016678.1:0-36192 GCA_004026965.1 Petromus typicus | reverse complement strand
TGAGTGGAAGCATGTCTGACAACCCAGCCCCACAAGGTGAGCTTCAAAGGCACCGGGACAATTTCCAGAGACCTTCATTTCCAAGCCGAAAAAAACTCAGGAAAAGCGGGTCAGGAAATTCGGCGCAGAGCCCTGGCCGAGGCGGCAGCCTCAGGTGCAGCTTTCCTGTGTTCAGATGCATTGACCCTACAGGCAGACAGAGAGTGGGGAAGCCAACCGAGACGGTGCTGGGGGCAGCGGAGCTGGCCTGGGCCTCCCTCGGGGCTCAGGTGGTGATTTTGAGCGCACTCCGGGTGGGGAGCCAAGGTTAGTCCCTTCTGGGGGCTTTCATGCATCATTTGCACCCAATTTGTCCTTCTTAGGAGGCAGTACACACAGACACATGGATGCACACACACCCCATAAAAAAAGGAGATGCCAAGCCCAGGATTAGAGATTTACCTGCCAGAGTACTTTAGCTCTGTCATTCACATGAATTGCTAATTTAACCTGAAAAGTTTCTAACCGGGAGTTTACATTCTGAATTTCTGCTCCTCTGCCCCCATTTGTAACCATACAACAGGGGGAGTAGCGTGCCCTGAGCAGGACAGACTCCGTCCTCAGACTCTGACAAAATTTACCTGCACCCTCTCCTCCACGTCATGTGCGAGGGAAGCGGGGCTCGGAGCTGCTCAGTAATTCACCCACCGTCACACAGCGGCAGCGGAGCCCCGGGTCCAACCCAGACAGTCAGACTGAGTTCTTGTTCTGAGGCTGCACATTGCACTCACATATCTTTGATGTACCTGACCATATGTAAAAGACAGGGCAGCGCAGGGGACAAGAATGCGGGCTCAGGGGCCAGACTCCATAGTTTTATCTCATAGCTGACTGTCTATGGAGCAACGCCCAGTATGTAGAGCCTGGCATGTAGTAAGCACTCAAAAAAGAATGACTCTGATGATTATTATTTATGTTATTACTATCTTTAGGTTACAGTGGACAGGAAAGTATCCAAAGAGCAGAATTTTATTCATCTGCTCTGTTATTTTAAAAAATATTTAAGTGACAGCTTTATTGAGATACTATTCATATACCATAAAAATCATTGGTGTATGATTCAGTGGTTTAGTATATTCTTTCATGCAGTTCTGAAACCATCACCATTAATTTCAAAACATTTGTATCATTCTCAAAAGAAGTTTGATACTCACTAGCAGTTACTTTGCATACCACCCTCTTCAGAGACCCTGGCAATCACTAATCACTTTCTGTCCTTTAGATATGCCTACTCTACATGTTTCATGTAAATGAAATTGTACAGAATGTTACATGGCTTCTTGGGCTTAGCAAAAGGTTTCCAAGGTTCACAGCTAGTATAACAAGCACCAGAACTTCTTTCTTTTTTAAAAACCAAAGTATAAGGGTCATGTAACAAAGCCAGGCGTGGTGGCACACACTGTGATCACAGCACTCAGCAGGCTGAGGCAGGAGGATGGCCACGAGTTTGAGGTCAGCCTGAACTACAAAGCGACACCTTGACTCAAAAAAAAAAAAAAATCATATAACAAAATAATTTTAAAATTAACAGAGTCTGGAATGTAGCTCAGTGGCCCTGCACCTGCCTGACAAGCACAAAGTCCTGAGTTTGATCCCCAGGACCAAATAAATGCAAAATAATACAAACCTTAAAGTTAATTCAGTGGCATTTAGTACACTTATATTATTGCAGAATCTAAAACATCATTCCTTTTTATTACAAAATAATACTCCATTATACAGAGACAACACATTTTATCCACCCATCCATCAACTGTACTGATTGGGTTGCTAGCAGGAGAATGTTGTTGTGAACATTTCATATCCTGTTTCTCAGGCATACACAAATTTTCTGTTCTCTCAGATATAAACTGAAGAATGGAACTGGTAGATCATGTGGTAATATTATTTTTCGTTACGTTATTTACCTTTGTTTAAAAAAAAACAAAATCACATCTGCTACCTCTCTACCAAACTGCTGGATGGATACGAAAAAGTATCCAGGACCCCGACCTGTATTCACATCCTCACTTCTCCACTTCCTTGCTGAGACCTGCAGGGAGCTACGTCCATCTAGGAGCTGCCCTCCCCTCATCAAGCAGATCTGCCCTCCATTCAAATAATCATGAGGCTTACACTATACCTAGCACACGGAAGATTCTCCATAAATGACTACCCTTTTCTGCATACAATTTTCCCCAAGGCAAAGACAAACCTTCCCTGTTCTTTAGTTTGCATTGATTTTGAGGAATCTCTGAAAAATGCAGCAGATATCAAGGAGAAAACAGCCATCTTTTTTATCCCACTACTCAATAAACAGCTAACATGGGTTTCACTGATAAGCATATGGTCTTTCCCCCTCGGAAGTGCCCCCTCTAGTGGCCTGGAGGAGAAAGGTGCGCTCAGAATTTTAGAACAAGGAGTGGCTGCGTCACAGGGTATCTGAACCGGCAGCTTGGCCTGCCGCCTACCTTCACCTAAGCTTCTGGCTCCCCAAACTTTCTCTGGATCCTTTCGGTCTCTGCTGCTTCCCAAAATAAGAACTGAGGAGAAGCCTATTAGCACAAACAACATTTAATATGAATATGGGTCAGTGGCAGGGAAAGGATTCTTACTCTTCTTACACCATCTAAATATAAACAGGAAGCTCTGACCAGCAACCTGAGATGAGTGGCCCACGCAGTCAGCAGCCTCCCGCCATGCGCACAATCGTTAATCTAGAGTGGGAAGGGGCCGGAGAGACCACAGAGCCCGAGGTGAGCAGCAGCAGAGGCTGACTGGCGGGTGTCCACCCCAGCACAGGCCCCCTGCCTCCTTCCCACCCGGGATTCGCACATGCGCACATGCCAGCAAGCAGCAAGGACTCGGTGGAACACACGCCAAAATACTTTTTCGCCACAGCAGCTTCTCAGGGAAAAGCAATGGAGTCCCCCTCATCTCTCCTGTCTTCTGTGAAAGTGGGGAAAGTTAAGCTCAGAGAGGGTTCGTGTTTTGGACAGGGTCACAGAACAGGAATTGGCAGAGACCACCCGGTTCTGGATCCAAAAAACTTTATATCAGCGCATCTCTTCAGTTGCTGGGAAACAGCCTCCAACAGTCTGGAAGGTTTTCCTGACAGGGCAAAAGCATCCTCTTTCCCACAGCTTCAGGAGGAAACCTAGAAAGAGGGTCACGGTCATAAGCGAGCATCGATCTCGCTGAAGGTTGGATGAGACAGAGTCACTTAAAGACTTGAACAATGAACCTACCAGGAATACCGCAGGAAACTCCCTGGGGCTCCACAGTCCTTACCACCAGAGATTTCCTCTTCTTGAAGGAAAAGGGAGTGCTTAACTCCTGCTAAAGCTCCAGTCCCAGAAAACACAATTTCCTGTCCTTTTTCCATAAAGGAGCCGTGCGCTGAGTGCCTGCCTGTGTTAAAAAGCTGTCCCAGAAATCTCACATTAGCACAAGGGTCGAGGGTCTGCTCCTTGCCCAGGATTTGCAAGGGTCCCGGGTGCAAACGGGTTCCTTGCAAGGGTTCTGGGTTTACTCCTGGAAAGGTCTCCTGGAGCTTCAGAGTCAAGCTTAGATAGATGGGTTGGGCCAGTTCGCCTTCCTTCTCGGATCCTTGAACTCAAGCCAAACCACAGAATGAACCAAAACTCAGGGACTGCAAGTGGCAGGGGTGGCAGCCATCGCAGCAGGCTGAGTGCCCGCCCTGTCCCGAGGTATAGCGGAGCGCGGTAACAGCGGCCTAGGTGACTCAGGGATGCTGGGGGGGGGGGGGGTGTGCCAGGCACCAGGCCACTCTGCGCCTGCGCAGCGGTGGCACACTCTGCAGTGAGGACGTGGCTCCCACGACCCCTGGTGGCGGTCGCTGGGATGACCTAGGGTGGCTGCTGGCAGCAAGTCAGGGCTGAAGTGGGCTCAGGTCAGAGCTTTGGGCTTGTCCACTCGTCCAGAGGCCTCTGTGGATTCCCAGGTTTAGAACGTGCCCAGCGTTCCAAAGTGCCCTGTTGTAAGGCGCTTTCCAACCCCTCCTGCAGGTCCATCATGGCTCTTGGAACTGCTAAATGCAAACTAAGTACCTGAAGGAAGATCAGTTCTAAGTTGAAAGAAAATATCTATGCTACAAAATGCCTGGGCGGGCAGCCCTTTATAGCAAAGAGCTGGCAGAAGGGAGCCTCGTGGCCTCCCTCTTAAAGGGGGACTCTTTCTAGGGCACTGAGGAATAAGGGAGAGAGGAGCAAGGGCTGAGAATTTCTAAACGCTGTAATCATCAACACGACTGTTACTCCAGAGCTGGGCACCCACAGCCACTGCACAACCCCAGCCCTGTCTGGAGAGGCAGCTGGCGGCCTCGCCCAGCTCATGGTCAGGGCACTGCACAGAGAGGCCCAGCCAAGGCCGACCCACAGCTTCCTGCTCTTGCTCACCCTCCCGGCCCACCGAGAGCCACACTGAGCCACATTCTGACACCCCCTTCTCCACGGAACAGTCTGTGCTCTGCTCCCGCCCCCGGGAGAGCTCAGAGCTTTCCAAATATGGATGCTTTTTCCATTCCTAAAGCATCACGAACATTTGGGGGAAGAAATGAACACCAGACACAGTTTGGAAAGCATGGAAGCCAAGAAACGGGTGACAGAGCAAGCACCGCACAAGGAGCCTGGGGTCCTGGGTGTGAGACACAAAACGGGAGTCGGAAGGAGGTGATCATACCGAGGCCAGCTTTGTGCGAGCCCAGGCCCAGGGGAGATCCCAGCTCCAACAATAAAACCCCAAGGGCCTGAGACAGCAGCCAGCACAATGCAGGGGAGGAAACCACGCTAAGGAGGCCGGGAGGGGGCCTGGCTTTCAAAGAGGGGCTGTCCTCAGATGGACAATCTTCCCTGAAGGTGAGTGTGGGTAGGAGAGGAGTCAGAGACAAGATCGTTTGCTTTACATCTGGCCCAAACCAAAACCTACTCTCACCTCAAATGGAGAGGGGTTGGGAAACACTGAAAGCCTGGCCCTGCTGTTTGGTGACCTGTGTGTTACTCGGGCAGACTTCACCTTCAGTAGCACGCCCCTCACGGCAGCACAAAACGCCTCCAAATGGTCCCATCACAAGCACCCCACAGGGCAGGCACTGCCCCTGGTGCCGGCACACGCAAACAAAGCAGGCGGCTTAGACATGACACCGCTCAGACAGCACACAGCAGGCGCCCACACAGTGGCTGATTTAATGAATTAATTAATTATGCAGTCTAGCTTGAGAGAGGCAACTGGCAGATGTGTAATAATTAACAAAAGCTGAACACCAAACTAGCTGGTACCAACTATAAATAGAGGTGGAATCAGAGGAAGGGGCTGGGCGTAGACCCATGGAGCTGAGGAGGTTTACGGGCAACGGCAAGCGATGCTAAGAGGGAACTCCGCATGCGGGGAAAGGGGACAATTCCAAGTTGGAGGGGGGACGGGAGCAGATGTGGGGAGGTGGCCTGGGAGGGGTAAGGGCAGCCAGGGGCCGGCAGACAGTGGGCAGCACACAGCAGGACATGTGGGCAGCCCGGCAGGACTGGTAGATATCCAAAATCTGGAGAAGTGTATGGCTGTGCCTAGACTCTCTGGTTATCAGGAGGACTCACTGGGCACCTGAGCTTCAAGCAGAGGGGGAAGGGTGAGTTTTCCGTCTGCTCTTGGTAATTTCAGTGAAGATTTTCCTATGGTACATTTAAAACTCTGTTTGATGTGTCCTGACACTCAGGCCAATTTTAATGTCACCCTCCTGAGAATATACATCTGCCACAGTGTACAAATACACATGTTTCAGGCACTGTGAACCCAGGGGTGGTGGAAGCTGTGTCTTCTGTGTGCCTCCTCCCCAGCGCGAGCCCTCGGCCTGCAGGCAGCCGGCCCTGTCACCTGCCGAGGCCTTGCAGGCCCCAGGCTCAGTCCTCACTTCTTCACTCTGTGGTCTCTGCATGAGCTGCAGCCTCTGTGCCGAGAATCCCTGAGTGCTGGACCTGCAAACCAGTAGCCCAGAAACCCCAGGATGGCCCAGTAGCCCTAGAGCTTCACTGGGTCCTTGGACAGCACCCCCTGGTGGATGCAGATCTCGCCACGTTCGCCTCCAATGCAGCATTTACCTCTCATCCCTAGAGGAAAGTTGGTACCTCTTCCTCAGCCTCATCTGGTTTAATATCATTACCTGCCCAGTGAGATACACTTAAAACCTCACCGGAAACTTCATTACTGCCTCCCTTCAACTTCCCTCCCAATTCCCCAACATACAGCCTGTCTCTACTGCCTGCTGCTGCTATTTCAAATGCCTCATGATTCTAATGTCAGTCTCCAGAATTTCTGGAATCAAAGCTTTTGCTGTGTTGCTGATATCCGTCAGAATCTAGGGAGGCCAGAGGAAGTTTTTTCAAATAAAGGAAGTTCAGTGCATGGAACTGTCTGCACAGGGAGTGAGAGAGACAAAGGGAAACAAGAGTTCGGCCTGAAATCACCACAGCGAGGGCTGGAGAAGAAGTGGGTGGTAGAGAGTGAAGCACCCAGAAGCCTGGGCTCCACGGTGGAAGCCAAAGTTACACAGTGCGGTTTCGTCTGCTAGGAGCCCAACACAATTTTCTCTGAAAAGACATATTTGTTGCCAAAGGTGCTGCCTGCAGCAGAGAGCAGGAGACACCTTGCTTCTTTTCCCCTGCACTCCAACCTCCTGCCAGTGCTTCCTTCCTGGCCAACCCAAGTACAACTCAACTGAGAAACAGCCTGCAGAAGGGCGCCAAGCCAGCTCGCCGCCTCCCACCAGTTTCCTTCCCTCTAATCTTTAATTCCTTCTAATCTACTCCCTGTTCTGTGCCAGAAGATCATGCTTGCTTATAAATTTAATTAAGTCATTCCTCCTGCATAAAACCTGGCGGTAGTTGACAGTTTCCTGGCAGGAAAAAAAACCCAGGATCTATCCAGCAGGCTGATTCCATCAATCAGCTCCACATATAGGAAGTATTGCTTCCTTTGATTATGACGTGCATTGAGTTTGCTTTGCAACACAGGATGTGCTACCACTCAAAATATTATTGAAAAACAGAACAATGTCAGCTGCACAAAGCCATCAACCTGAAGGCAGGAACAGCTACTCTTCTGACCACTGTTTGCCATAACAGAGAAGCTCAGGGCTCCAGTGAAAAGATAGCACATGGAAGAATGTGGACAGTGAGCAAAGGCTCTTAAAATCTATCCAGTAATAGAATAGTGAGAGGTTGAATCAGTAATTAAAAACAAACAAACAAACAAATAAACAAACAAACAAAAAAACTTCTACAAAGAAAATTCCAGGCTTAGTCAACTTTGCTGATGAATTCTATCAAATGACCAAAAAAGAGTTAATACCAGTCCTTCACAAACTTTTCAAGAAAGTAGAAGAGGAAGGAACACTTCGTATCTCCTCCCATGTACTATAATGATATTTTACTGATAGTAAATCAAAGGTACCACAAGAAAATCGTCAACATTCTTTGCATACATATAAAAATCCTCAACAAGATATTAGCACACAGAAGCAGCAACATCTAAAAGGAATTATACTCCATGACCAAATGTGACATGTTCTGGAAATCCAAGACTGGTTTAACTATGAAAGTCAATAAGTTTACTATGCTATATTAAGACAATAAACCACAAAACTTCATGAACATCTCAACTTGGAAAACAGCACTTGATAATCATGAACATGGTTTAATGATAAAAATAAAAACACTCAACAAACTAGAAATAGAGAATGTTTTCAAACGAATGAAGATCTGTATAAAAAATCAACAATTAACAGTGAAAAATTGAAAGCTTTCCCCTAAAATAAGGATGTCTACTCTTGTCTCTTCTATCCAGTGCAGAACTAGAGATACTAGCCAATGTAAGTAGGTGACAAAAAGAAACAAAGGGAAAAGAAAAAGAAAAAGAAAAAGAAATAAAGACATCCAGACTGGAAAGAAAAAACAAAACCATCTTTATTTGCAGATGACATTACCTTACACAGAAAAATCCAAAAAATTTCTTTAAAAAAAAAGGCAATAACAATTGAAAAAACCAGGCAAGCTGATAAATGAGTTCAGAAAGGTGTAGGACAGAGGAGCAACACACAAAAATCAGTTATATTTTTATAGCAATGAGCAAACTCAGAATAAAATTAGGAACATGATTCTATATACAAATTACACAAAATTAAATACTTACAATAAATTTAACAAAGGACTTCTGCACATCAAAAAAACCTGCAAAACATTTAAAAAAAAAAAAATGAAAGAACACATGCCTTCTAGTTCAAAAACTAGAAGACTTGGGGCCGGGGATATAGCTCAATGGTTCCAGCGCCTGTCTTGCAAGCGCAAGGGCCCGGGTTCGATCCCTGGTAACCACATACCTATACTGGGTGTGGAGACTCACGCCCAGCAGCAACCAGTACCACATCCCACAGTGCCGGGCATGGTGGCTCACGCCTATAATCCCAGCACTCGGGAGGCAGAGGCAGGAGGATTGCTGTGATGAGTTTGAGGCTGAGCTCAGGGCCAGCCTGAACCACAAAGCGAGACCCTGTCTCAAAACAAAACAAAACAAAACAAAAACTAGAAGACTTAATCTTGCTAAAATGACAGTACTCCTCAAAGTGACCTACAGGTTCAACACAATCCTGCTCAAAGTTTTTCCAGTATTTACATTTTAACCTTAAAATTTACAAGGGAATGTAAGGGAACCAGAAGAGCCAAAACAACCTTGAAAAAAATTAGCTGGGCAGGTGTTGCATGCCAGAAAACCCAGCACCTGAGAAGACTGTGAGTTCAAGGACAGCCTCGACTACACAGCAAGATCCTGTGTCAAAAGATAAGGAGAGAGAGAGAGAGAGAGAGAGAGAGACTGGAAAGATACACTGAGATGGGAAGACTCATACTTCTCAAATCTAAAACTTATTACAATATAGACCAATGGAACAGAACTGAGATGCCAAATATAAAAACATACACTTTTATACAATTGGTTTTCAACATGAATAATGAGACAATTCAATGGGCAAAGAACAGATTTTTCAACAATGCTGTTGGAAAACTGGAGTTCCACATGCAAATGAATAAATATGGATCCTGACCTCATGAAAATAAAAATTAACTCAAAATGGACCATTGATCTAAATTTAAGAGTTAAAACTATAAAACTCTTAAAATGAGTCTTTATCACTTTGATTAGGCAACAGTTTCTTGATGTAAAACCAAAAGCATTAAAACAACACAAGACAAAGAGATAACTAAACTCAATCAAAATTAAGAAATTTTGTGTTTCAAAGGACATCACTAAGAAACTAAAGACAACCTAGCCTGGGATAAAACACAAGCTGTAACTATAAGAAGATTAGTATATGTAAAAAACCAATACAACTGGCGCCGTGGATATAGCTCAGTGGTTCCGGCGCCTGTCTTGCAAGCGCAAGGGCCCGGGTTCAATCCCCCGTAACCACATAACAATACTGGGCGTGGAGACTCACGCCCAGCAGCAACCAGTACCACATACCATAGTGCTGGGTGTGGTGGCTCACACCTGTGTAATCCCAGCACTCAGGAGGCAGAGGCAGGAGGATTGCTGTGATGTGAATTTCAGGCTGAGCTCAGGACCAGCCTGAACTACAAAGCGAGACCCTCTCTCAAAATAAACAAACAAAAAAACCCCATTACAACTAGCTAGAACATATAGAGAACTACTACAACTCAACAGTAAAAAGATAATTCTATTTAAAAATGGGCAATGGGTCTGAATAGAAATTTCCCCGAAGAAGAGATGCAAATGGTAATAAGCACATTAAACATTGCTCAATATAATTAGTCATGAGGGAAATGCAAATAAAAGACACAAGGAGACACCACGTTACATATTTTAGAATAGCTTTACATAATTTAGAGTAGCTAAAATGATAGACAGTAACAAGTGCTGATAAAGATATGGAGAAACTGGAAACTCTGTACAGGCGAAATTGCTGCAGAAAAGTTTTCAGTTCCTCACAAGAAACTTAGACTTACCCTACAACCCAGTGTGTAGTCAGCTTTCTATCACTGGGCCAGAATACATGAGAACAACAAAGGAAGGAAAATTTTATTCTGACATACAATTTCAGGGGTTCACTTCACACTCATTTGGCCTCATCACTTGGGGCCTGGGTTGAGACTGAACATGGTGAGAAGGGCCACTGAGCAGAAAGAGAGGAAGGGGACAGACTCCCAGTATAGCCCTCAAAGGTCACACACCCACCGGTGACCTGCCTCCTCCAAAGAGGCCCCACCCACCTTGGGATTCTGCCACCTCCCAATAGTACCACTAGGTGGGGACCCAAGACTCCAACGCATGGCCTTCAGGAGCCATTACAGATCCAAATCATAGCATCTAGTAAGTCTACCAAGCATATATCCAAGAGAAATAAAAATAAATGTTGCACCCCCAGTCATATACCTAAGTGTATAGAGCAGAATTATTCATAATACCCCCACATGGAAATAATCCAGTGTCTAAGAACTGATGACATTAATAAAAAATGTAAAATGTAGTATATCCATACAAAACAATATCATTTAGCTATAAAAAAGGAATGCTACATGAGCTAAGATGTAAGAATCTTGAAAATATGCAAAGTGAAAGAAGCCGCATATAAAAGGTCTAATATTATTCCATGTACATAAAATATTTAGAATAGGCCAATCTTTACAGAGACAGAATGTGGGTTAGAGGTTGACCAGGGCTTGTAGGGTAGGGATGGGGTCTGGGGAATGGGAAGTGATAGGCAGTAAGTACACAGTTCTCTTAGAGGGGGTGGTAAACATTTTCTGGCATTGATTGTGGTAATTAATGGTTATAAAACTCCAAATATACTAAAACCACGCAACTCTATGATTTTGGAGGTTGGGTTTCATGGTATAATATGAACCATGTACAGTACTTATCAGCAAGTTATCAGAGGATCCTGGGAAGTGGTGGAGTAGCAAGCCCCAGGACTCTGTCTTCCCATTTAGACTACAAAGGGGGAAGGTACAACTTATCTGATATAACTGTTTGGAACTAGGGAGTCTTTTAAAAGTTTTCAGCTTTCAGAGGAGGCTTAATAGTGAATTTACATTAATTTGGCACAGTAGTAGCTTTGCACATGGTTCCCGGAGCAGCCAATATGCTGCTTCCAGAAGTGCAGACAGAGTACTCTGCAATGACTGCAAAACTCTATTTGATAAAAGAATAACAAAAACACCAAGAAGGTTATCAAACTCCAAATCAGATGCCTGGAAGAGTCTTAGGCCAAGATATATTATCATCAAACTTATGAAAGAATCTTAAAGGCAGCAAGAGTGAATTGACTCATCATATACGAGGGACCCACAACAAGATTTCCCATCAAAGTACGGGAGGCCAATATATTTAAAGGACTAAAAGAAGGAAAGTGTCAAACAAGAGCCCTACATCTGACAAGCTCTTGCCAGGCAAACAAGAGTGCATTAATATTCTATCTGCCTAAAAGAAATCCCCACTGTGGGCTGAAATACAAGGGCCATTAGATAGTAACTTGAAGCTGTATGAGGAAATGAAGAGCAATGCTTGGGCGATTAAACCCTCCAATTAAAGAGAGACTGGCAGAGTGGATTTAATATGAAATCCAAGTGAATGCTGTCTAGAAGCAGTTCTGTCTAGATCCACAGATACAATAGATAAAAGTGCAAGGAGGGCATAGAAAAGGATATTCCATTCAAACAGTAACAAAAAAGAGAAAAGCGTAGCTTTATTGATATTTGACAAAATAGGTTTTAAATCAAAAAAGGGCCCCAAAACACAAGGGATGTTTTATGTCAATAACAGCTTCAGTACAACAAGAAGATATAACAATCATTAAACATTTACACACATAATAGCAGAGCATCTGAATACATAACGCAAACCTGACAGAAATGAAGAAGTAGATCATTCTGTAATGCTAGGTGAGGACCTCAATATGCCTCTCAATAATGGACAGAAGAACCAGACAGAAGAAGAAAATAGAGGACTTAGTAATCAATAGATCTGACATATTCTGGTACCCTGCTAACAGCAGAGGAGTGCACATGGCACGTTTTCCAGAATGAACCTTATGTAAGCTGCAAGTCAGGTAAAAATGTAGTAGATAGAATATTTAAAAGGAAGGAAATTCTGGCATTAACTACAAAGTGGGCAAACCTTTAGGATATTACGCTAATTGAAATAAGTCAGTCACAAAAAGAATGTTGCACCCAGATGTGACGCACACCTGCAATCCCAGCACTTTGAGGGGCTAAGGTAGGAGGATCCCAGGTTGGAGCTGAGCCTGGGCCACACAGCAAGACTCTGTCTCAAAAAACTGAAAAAAGTAGGGCTCGGGGGTCTGGCTTGATATGAACACTCTGGGCTCCAGCCTCAGTACTGGAGACAACAATGGGCAGGACCACATGGCTCCAGGTACGTGAAGTCCCGACAGCAGCCAGAATCACAGAGATGAAACAGCATAGTGGCTGTTGGGAGCTGGGAGTTGGGGGAGCGGGAACTTCATTTAACAGATACGGAGTTTCACTCTAAGAGATGGAGAGAGCAGTGGAGATTGATGATGGTGGCGGCTGCACACCTGCACATTTACAGGCTGCAAATGTATTCAGTGTCACCAAACTGTACTCTAAAAATGGCCACGATGATAAATTTCACGTTACCTGTATTTTATCATGAGAAAAAACTGGGTGTTCCACGGGCAATAGCTTCAAAAATAACGCTGGCACAGGGCTTCTATGCACAGATGGCTGCCGGACACCGCGCGGTCTCCACTGCGCACTCAGCCCTGTCCCTGAGGCGGGAGAGATGAGGCTTCCTAGCTCTGCAGCCCTCTGTGCGTGTGAGCGGCTCCTGCTCCCTGGCAGGCTGCTGTGCCCCCAATGCCCCTTCCTTCAGCACTGACCTACCCGACAGGTCTGCTCCCCAGGCAACTCGGATGACAGCGACCCGGCCGCAGGATGGTTACCTCACTCCTCCCCAAGTGTCCTTTCTCCTTTTTCCCTAGAGTGGCCACCTCAAAGGTGAAAAAGGAAATAGAGGGCCCAGACTGCCTCCTCTAACCCCCCAGGGGACCATCCCTCTCCATCCCAGGCTTCGTGCTGGGCTAAGCCGGCCAGGGCACCTGCCCCTGGTAACTACATCAAGGGTGACCGTGCCACCCAGGTGAGGCCGAGGAGACACACTGAGACCCTGGCTGAGTCCTGAGGGGCACCTAAGGGATTGAGGCCAGGAGCTGCTGCACTCAGCTGGGGCCAGAGATGAGAACTGGCATGCGGAGGGTAATGACTGGGATTCACACAAAGGCTGTCAGAGCCCAAACCTGGCCGCCACTGTAGTTAGCTGGGGTCAGAGGCTCGGCAGAACTTCAAAATGAGTCTCCAGCCTGGGCTAGAGGGAACCCCTTGGGTGCTATTTGCCTCCCACAGATGCCCACAGTAGGGGCTGCGGCTCACACACAGAAAGGCTGGCGGGATGGAGCTCCAGTTGCTGCCTTGGACTGGCACAGTCCCCCACCTGTCAGGACACGATACCCCGCCGCTGCTCCGCTCAGTGACCTTCCAACCATAGTCCCCACCCAACTCCAAAGAGACCTCACAACGGCCCTGCCACTCCAGGCAGCTGACCTGAGCCCTGATCATCACCCCTGTGTCTGAGCAGAGCACACACCTGGCCCAGAAGCAGTTAGTCCATGGGTCAGAGAGGGCGGCACGAGAGAGGGCTTGCCCTGCCCACCCCGGATGCTCTGGGCCTCAGCGGGGCATGCAGCCTGGAGCCAACCTCCCACATCCAAGCTGCCTGGGGCCCAACAATGGAGCCCCAGCCACGGAGCCCATTTTCCTGGGCAAAGAGGGGGTTGCCTCAAGGCAACACAGCAGGATGGGAAAACTGTCTTTAAAGCAGAAAAGTGAACCGCTGACTGGAACAGTCACTCTCCGCATCTCCCTGCCGAGCTCCTGCCTCTCCCTGAAGCGGTGTTGTCAGAACCAGCCCCAAGGAGAGAGAGAGCACAGTCACTCCCATGATTCTGCTGTTTCGTATTTAGTGGAGGAAAACTAAAGATACCTGCTTCCTATGTGGTCTCAGCACGTGACAGTCTTTTGAAAACATGACGACAGTTGAGTCATAACTGTTCATGATTTAAAACTTCTACTTCAGCGTGTTTCAAGCATTTTCTAATACCACCCCACCCCACCCCCACCGCTGAATTAGGCTGGAAGAACAAACATATTACCAACGCTGATAAGTGTCATATTCGGGGCATCGCCTCCTGGTGCAACTTTTTCTACATTTTGCTTGGGTAGGAAGCTCACAGAAGACAGCAAACAATTCCCGAACTGTTAAGGTAAAAGGTCTTCTGGCCCGGACACAAATGTCAAGCTGAGGTCTATGTGTATGTGAAGACATGGTTTTCAAGCTGGGAAAGGAGTGCTGAGATCACATCTTTTTAGAGGTGGGTTCTTTATATAAAGGCTAACACTTATAAGCTTTAGGGAAATTGGCAGACTTCTGAAAATTCTGGCCCATCAGTGCCTCCTCCCACTGCTCCTCACTCGGGCTCTGAGAAGTATGAGGTACGTGGGCTCCACAGTCTACATGAGCCCATTCCCAAATACTGAACCCTGACTCCCGGCTGGTCAAGAAGCCTCCTGCCTGGGACAGGAGGAGCCTGAAGGCTCCTCTTCCTTTGAGACCCCCCTTTCATCAGCCAATGCACTTATCATGCACCTTAGGAAGACACAGTTATGTGACTGTTTTTACCTCTAAAAACAACAGTGCTTGAGCCAACTGACCCATGCCAACTTGAAAGACCTTTTCCAGTTAAATCATTTATGTAGGCCCAATTTGAAAAACTTCTGACTTCCGGTTACCCTTGGGTGAGGTTGGTGAGGTCTAGGACACACATCTAAGTCATGCCTTCGAGTAATCCCATTAGGATAACCTCTCCAGCAGGCCTGGGCCTGGGTATCCCCCAACCGCCAGCATCCCCCTCTGGGGCTCACACTGTCCCCTGAAGATTTCTCTCTGGAAATACTGATCCCAAGTCCCATGTGCAGACAAAGTAGACCCACGGAGGCACGTGTTGATAGAAGAAAGCCAGCCTCTCTTTCACCCCACCTCTGAAGGCTACCAAGACATCTGCAGAGGTGTGTCCTCTTGGGCTCATGCCCAAGCCGTGCAAAAGAATAGAAACAGTTAGCAGTTTTTGATCTGCCAGCACTGTAATAAGGGCTTTACCTGTACTCACTCCCCATAATAACTCAATTATGTAAATACTATCATTATTCCATTTTACAAGTGAGAAAACTAAAGACCTAGTGAAATCAGTCATATTTTGTCCAACATACTTCAGCTAATAGGTGACAAAGCCAGAAATCAAACCTGGACAATTGGCCTCCAAAGCCTCACGCTTTGCACCAGTGGATGGATATCAACCCTAAGAGCAAAGGAGGAACCAAGAAGATGAAGGAGCCTGGAATGGCCCCTGGCATGGCGCCACCTTCTCCACCTTGGCACGAAGATCATGCAGCTTGGCAGAAACATTTCTACCAGGAAACAGCACGTTGTCTGCCTTCCCTCACCTTGACCTTGGCCCCTGTTCATGTGCAACAAGGGGCAAGTCCCTTCCCCTCTCTGGAAGAGTCTCCTCCACTGGAAAACAAAGCATTTGTAAGAGAGAAGCCCCATAGACTCTTTGGAAGCCGTCCTCTGCTTAGGCATCGTGCAACCTGGGAAGGAGGTTGAACACCATCTGGTGTTTGCAGGTCCTAATCTCACTTCTTTTGGATGCCAGCCCCCCACATCCCAAGGCCCTGCACTGCCCTCCCTTTCTCCTGGAATCCTCTAGTAGTGCCAACTGAGCCAAAGAGACTGACGAACACGTTTAACCAGAGTCTTGTGTGTTACACCCCAGCCTCTCCTCTTCTTTGTCCCATGTACCTAGCACCTAAGATCTAGCAGACAATGGCCACTAGCTGCGGTTCCCAGCCTCCTCCTTGGGAGCACAACCTCTGCGGCCACTCTGTGTCCAGGAAAGTCCCTCGATACCTATTCAAGACACAAGTCCTCCACTCACTTGGTTCACCCAATCCTGAAAGCCACAGCGTTTTTCTACTTCTTCCATTCCCATTCTTGGCTTCTCTAACTAAGTTTAAGAGATGTAAAGAATAAGGGCAGGAGAGTTGAGAGGTCTTAGCAGCTCCCTGATGAAGGGCAAAGTGAATGTGCAGTCTCCAGGAAATGGCACCAGACCATGAAGGTGCCATGCGAAGATGCAGCCTTGGTATAGTTTCCTTCTAGATGTCCCCATAAGATGTGCCCTTATGAGATCACAGGCAGGACCTCTGAAGTGATCGGACTGGATTATCACTATAGCTGACTTGCTATTAGACGCAAGGGCCCTCTTAATTAGACAAAAGGCAGATCACTGTGGGTACGACCTAGAAGGTTACATCTCCCTTCCTGGCTCTTCCTTTGACTCTCTCTGCTTCCTGGTTTCCAATGTAGTGGGCAGCTCTTCCTCTGCCAAGTCCCTGTGCCATGTCTTCCTGCCTCAGAGCCAGCCAACTATGAATTGAATCCTCTACAAACTGTGAGCCTAAATAAAACTTTTCTCTAACTTCCAAGGGCTCGGTATTGTGTCTCAGTGACAAGGAAGAGACTAAGACAGATCTTGAAATAAGAAATCGGGTCTTTGCTGAGACACTGCTAGACCATATGCTTCAGAGCACCTGGGAAAGGTTTGAAGATGTTTGTTAGAGAAGCAGCCCTAGAACACTAACAAGCTAAGTTTTGCGGGAAACTCTAGTTGGAGCTCAGAAGTTCAGATTAGAAATGTGCATGAAAGACCAGGCTCAGAAGGTTTTAGCTGGGAATAAGGACTCACTGGCAGTTACACTCTAAGAGTGGCTACACTATGGCAGAAATGTTATCTCCATTTTAGTATTGCAGGAGACCAAGATTAAGGACTAATTAATCTAGTGGGGGAAATTTCAAGGCAGCCAAACATTCAGGATGTGGCATAGATACTGTTTGCTACTTTTAGTCAGGTATATACTGAAAATCAGGAGCAAAAAGCCTATTTAAAGAGTTTCATCTTTGCCAGAAAGAAATTTCTCACAAACACAAGACAACTTCATTGTCAAAAAGATGAGCATTAAAAAGAAGCCAAATACTTTATAACAGGACAATGGGAAAGACAGTTGGAGAGGATGTGAGGACCCAGGAAGGCACCATCCACTGCAGGTTCAAAACTGCAAAAGTGAAAGAGGAGAAAGCTCCAGCACACCCTGTTCTACCATGGGTGCCGAAGAGATTTGGTGCTTGGGGCTGGGGAGTTAGCTCGGTGGTTCCAGCGCCTGTCTTGCAATCTCAAGGGCCCAGGTTCAATTCCCCAGTAACCACATACAATACTGGGTGTGTAGACTCACGCCTAACAGCAACCAGTACCACATACCACAATGCCGGGCGTGGTGGCTCATGCCTGTAATCCCAGCACTCGGGAGGCAGAGGCAGGAGGATTGCTGTGATGTGAGTTGGAGGCTAAGCTTGGGGCCAGCCTGAACTACAAAGTGAGAGACCCTGTCTCAAAAAAAACCTAAAAAAATAAAAAGAAATGGAATCCAATTCATAGTGCTCAGCCATCCTGCCACTAACCTTCATTTTATTTTTCAGTACCAGGGATTGAACTCAGGACCTTGTGTTTCCCAGGGAGGCAGAGTACTGCTGAGCTAAATCCCCAGCCCATCCCGCCTCTCAGAGACTTCTGCAGCCACAGTTCAAGGGAGCTCAGCTACCACTTGAGTTGGCAGCACATTGTGGCATTATCTACCAGGGTCTGGTTTTACATGCATGTAAAATTGGAAGGTGAGGGAGACTTCCACCCAGATTTCAGAAGAGAGTTTGGGAGGCCAGGAAGCCTATGAGAGGACAGTGTACAAAGTCATGAGAATAAAACCAAAAGACGAGTGGAGATCCCAGGAATCTGGAGAAGCCAGGAACATGGACATCTGGGGAAAGGTGCAAAGAGCAAGTAAAGGCAGCACAAGAGAGAAGCCATCGGGGGCCCAACCATTCGCAGCGTCACAGGGCCAGGGCCACCCAAATTCTTCACAGTTTTCATACTGCCACAACTGGCCCTGAGCACTGGACATAGAACATGGGATTTCATGTTTGCCCTGATGGATTTCAGTCTTGCTTTAGTCTCAGTCCTTCCTCTTCTCCTCATTCTCTCTTTTGGAATGGGAAGAATTATCCTGAGCCATTGAACGCTGGAAATGTTTAACTTCTTTTTGATATTTACAGGGGCTCACATCTAAGTCAGCTTTAAATCTCAAAAGAGACTTTGGAATTTGACTTGGACTTTCAGTAATACTGAAACTGTTAAGACTTTGGCAATTCTTACAGATGTACTACATGCAGTTGGCACAAAGAGATGTGTATGAATCTTTTTGAGGGCCATGAGTGAAATGTTATGTTTTATATCTAGATGACCTCCTAGAGCCTCATGGATCAGAGGTGGAATCTTTGGAAGGTGGCTGGATTATAACAGGCTGTGACAGAGGCTCACAGAAGCACCCAAATTATAAGAAGTCCAAGCAAGGGAACATCTACAGATGGCATCAGTTACTGACCAACAAGTATGTACCA
Source organism: Petromus typicus (assembly GCA_004026965.1). Classification (NCBI taxonomy): domain Eukaryota; kingdom Metazoa; phylum Chordata; class Mammalia; order Rodentia; family Petromuridae; genus Petromus; species Petromus typicus. The sequence goes on along the minus strand of PVIR01016678.1, from coordinate 17,487 downwards.
GACATAGTGCTATGTCCTGAGCATAGCAAGTCGGTGAAAGAGAATCTCTCCTTGGAGGGTTCACAGACAGGCAGGGGCATCTGATGATGGTATAACTCATTCCACTACATTTCCCACACAATCCTAACCCACAGGGCTACGATGGCATCATATATGGCCAACTCTGAATGGATGAATACCCAGTGGCTTCAGAGAGCACAGGATACTTCTAGGAAGAAATCTACGCCAAGGTGGGGTTCAGCTGGAGAGACCAAAGGAGGGGGTGAGAAAGGGAGGAGGTACAAATCAAGGTGTTTTCCGGAGGTCTGAATGTCTTCTCTCTGAGGAGTTTTTCTCTCTTATATCAGTGAGAATCAGGGGCTCTGGAGCTAAACTCTCCACCAATATTTATGTCTTTTTTTTTTTTTTTTTGGTACCAAGGATTGAACTCAAGACCTTGCACTACAGGTATAGCCCCCATTGAGCTAAACTCCCAGTCTATCAATATTGACTTCTAAGTAAGCCTATCTGCCACCCAAAGGGAGAGCACAGGCTCTGAGCCAAGTCCTGGCCTGATCTTTTTCTAGCTAAAGGACCCTAGCCAAGTCTCTCCAACTTCCTTCTGTCCAAGTTCCCTCATCTGTAAAGTCAAGAGAATAATGGCCTCTACTCCAAGGAGTGGCTGCAGAGACTGAACCAGATACTCAGATAAGGGCACGACACCTGGCACAGAGGAATTGCAGCACAGCTGGCCACTGAGTCATCGCTGGTGACCTCACTCAGTGTCCTTTCTCCCACTGTCAACTCAAGGTTTGGGGAATAGAGCCAGGAAAGCCTCAGCATGGTCCCAACTCTTATAACTGAGTGATGAGTCCCAATCAGTGAAGCAGAAAGTCCTTTCTGGAAGACCATATGGGTGGGTTCAATGGTATTTCCAGGCTTCAGCTAGAACCCTGGTCATGTCAGACGCCAGGGCAGCACGGAGAACCCTACAAGTTGATTCTGCTGTCCAAGTGTGCAGGTTACACAAGGGAAGGTGTAGGCAGGAGGGGTGGCCACCCAAGGGATGGCTGCCACTCGGTCCCAGTCTGGTCTTGCCTTGGGGGATGAAGGGTCTGCTCTTCTCTTCTTTCCAGACACCCCCGAAAACCAAATATTTAAGTGGCATGAATGGCCTCAGTGTTGAAATGATAACAGCTAACTCAGAGGTGTTGTAATCACTGCAACGGTAAAACAAGCCATCTCAGCTCATTGTCCCATCAGCTGGCAGGACAGTGCAGCACAACCTGTGAATTAAGGGGGCTTTGCACACTGACACTCATGGACTCCCATCAGTCCTCCCCTTGACAACTCTAGAAGCTTGATTAAAAAAACAGAGGTAGGACCAGTGGCTTCCTGAGCAACTTGGACAGCCTCCTGTCTCTGACAATTCCCACAAATCAGGCTGGTCACATCTCTGTCACTATATCTTACTTCTAGTCCCCCACTTTCCAGCAATACTTATTTCTAGGCAACCACTTATGTCATGCTATTTGTGGGGTTGGTTTGAAGCATTTTATATACTGTCTTACATGACCCTTATGACTCCTTTAGACGTTGATAAATGGGGAAACTGAAGTACAAGAACTTGCACAAGGGTATAGAGCCAGAGAGTGAGTGGGATGGTAGCTGGGCTCAGTGTTGGTGCTCATCATATCACTGCTACTCTGCTTCTCACCAGCCACCTTCTCTCGACAAAATAGACTTTACCTCTCCCCGAATACACAGAACATGCTTGGGACTGCAAAAGTAGGCAGAGCTCAGACTAATGGGAGCCAGCCAGAGCCCACACTCCCGGCTGGAGGCCCACTATTAACTACAGGTTACCCAGGACCAGATCTAAGGTCCGAGACTCATGTCTTGTTGATGTGTGCGTGCATGCGCGTGCACGCACACACATACACACAGACACCCTACACTCTCCCACACACACACACTGCTCCCAGCAGCCTGAGGCACCTGGGAAGATGGTAAGCATAGAGGAGAGAAGGCGCCTGCGGTTCAGACCCCAGCGCTTCCCACAGCTCAGACAGATGCAAACAAAGCAGATGCTCTCAGGACCCCAGAGACAGCCTCAAGGACCTGCCCACTAAGCCACCGGAGTGCCCAGTCGAGAGCAATGGCATCTTTCCCAGCCCACAGGGACATTTAATTAGATGAACCCAGCAGGCCCTAAGGCTCCCCAGGGAACTGGATGAATATGCCGAGCCTGTCACAAGCTCTGAAGGATGTGCCCATGGCCCGGTCTTTGATCAGTACAGCACAGGACAACTGAGTCCGACAGGCTGGACCACTGCAGCCCTCGTGTCTGGCCAGGCAGTGCCGACAGATCACTGTTGTTGCAGGCATGGTCAACCACAGTGTGTGGCCTGGACCGCAGGCTTGGCAGGCAGAGCGGCTACTCCAGATGGCCCACTTCTTGCCATGGCCTGAGAAGTCCAGTTCCGAGTGGCCCTGCTCCTGGAAGCCCGCCTGGCCTGCTAGCCTATCATGACCTCTCTCGTCTCCGGAACAGCGTTACCCACTCCTGGCTCTCTCCATGTGCTGTCGTATTGATCAAGCTCTGAGTGTGTGGCAGGTGCTATGTTAAGTGCTCCTCATACATCACTTGACGCTGTCCTTGTCACTCTGAAGTGAGCATGATTATACCCAGCACGGAGGAGGAATGGCAGCTCCTTCATGGCAGTAGAGACATTTAAATTTTCTTCTGTCCCTGAAGAGGGACCCATTAACCATCTGAGGACTATTATCAGGTATCAAGCAACTGGCCTTAATTAACCCCGAGGTGACATTAATGAATAAACACCTGCTTGGCCAAGTGGACAGTTGACCATCTGATATGAATCCTTGTATGTGCTGTACAGTAACTTAATTACTAAGAAAAGATCCTGGTGAAGTTGCGAATTAATTTTCAAAATACTCTCCCTCATTCTCTTCAGTGACAAGCGAAGAACTAAAGCTCTGAGGGGCCAGCTGGGCTTAAAGTGACCCAGAATGTGAGGTGGGGCTGAGCTGGGAATCACTGAATTAATCACCAGCCCAGGACACAGGAGTCACACAGGGTCCTGGGGAGGCTGCTGGCTCTAGAGGAGGGACCCGAGGGAAAAGCACACAGGCCTCACCTTTGGTAGCGTAGGCTTCTGCGAGCATGCGCAGCCTGTACGGAGTGACAGCCGTTAGGGGCAGGTCATCGAGGCCCACCCGGGCGTAAATGTTCAGAGCTTCTTTATAATCTCCTTCCACATAATTCAACTTGGCCATGATCAGATTGGATTCTTGTAGGAATTCTGACTAGAAGGAAAAGGAGAAAAAGCATTTTCTTATGATATTATGCATGATGCCGCCTCATGACCTGGCTATCAGCTATCATAAAATCCATAATGCCCCATGTCAGAAGTTGGACATGAATGCTCATAGCAGTAATTTCATAATAGCCAAATAGTCCAGATGACCCAAATGTCCATTAGACTGTGGTATAGCCATAAATGGAATATTACTCAGTTGTAATAAAAAAATGAATACTAATATATGCTATAACATGGATAAACCCTCAAAACACTCGTAAGTGAAAAAGCTAGTCAGAAAAGGACACAAACGATCTGGCCCCCTTTATAAGAAATGACCAGAGCAGTCAAATCCATAGACTCAGGAAGCAGAGTGGTGAGTGCCGAAGCCTACGGGCTGAGGAAGTGAGGTGACTGCTCAGGGTTACGTGGTTCCTTTTGGAAATAAAGAAAATGTTCTAGATTGATCATGGTGATACTCATACCACTTCATAAATATGCAAAAAGCCAATAAAGTGTACACTAAATGGGTGAGTTACACAGGATGCCACTTGTATCTCAATAAAGCTACTGCAAAAAAATAAAACCAAAGCCTGCATCTCCCCTAAGCAGGATAAGAGATGGAAGTGTGGCTTCCTTGGTAAAACATGAGTAATGTGGGCCCCGGCTGACTAGGGAAAGCTGCCCTGGTATCCTGGAGGGTCTTGCCCTGGGTACTAGCAATACATATCCTGGAGCCCAAATAACCCAAAGACAGGTTTTCTATGGGTACAGAGTCAGGGTTTGCTTGCTTGCTTGCATGCGTGCATGCGTGCATACGTGTGTGTGTGCATGTATGTGTGTGTAACCAGGGATTGAACTCAGGACTTCGTGCTGGCCACAGTGCCTCTGAGCCCCACCCACAGCCTGAGACTTGCTCTCTTGTCAGGGAAAACTGTTCCTGCTGAGCAACTCAAGCTTGTGAAGCCCAGGTCATGGACCAGTGTTCCCTTTCCAGCTCTGAGCAGCCACTCCCTCCCTGTCTCTCGGTCCACCCCCATGCCTCATCCTCTACCCTGCCCTTCCTCACGCCTCAGCAGCTGAGGCAGGAGAGATGACCCAGCCATCAGGACAAGGAAATGGAAGCAGCACCCTCTCCTAGGCCTTCCCCCGAGAGCGCAAGCCGCCTAAGGTATGTGTCTCAGCCTGCGGGAGAGCACTGTGAAGCTGCACCACTGTGTAACCGGCAGCCTCACAGATGGGCAACAAGACACAGTGGCCCAGGCAGCACACAGCAGAGCATCCACACAGCCCGGGGGCCAGCTCTAGGTGTTTCTGGAAGGGAGCGGGCACACCAGGCGCCCGGGGAGAACCTTAAAAAGGACTCAAGGCAGCAAAAAGGGCTGAGGAGCAGCCCAGGAAAAGAGGGCACCCCCCAAGAACTCACGATGATGTCTGGAGACCAAGCAGACCAGACGAGGTAGAAAAAGAGCTATGAAGACAGCACCCACCACAGGGTCCTCCATCGCCCTGGGACAGGCAGGGCTTCTGAGAAGACTGACATCTTCCCCTGCCCCACGCCCTCTGGATTCTAAGAAGCACTCACTGCCTTGAGCAAGCAGGAGAGGAGGGAGAATGTGGGCCAGCATGACTCAGGGACAGAGTTTCAGTTCAGGAAGATAAGGGCTCTGGAGATGGAGGGTGAAGAGGGCTGCACAAGTGCGAGCGTGATTGACGCCATGGAGCTGTGCACTTGAGAGGGTCACAATGGCAAGTTTTATGTTATGTACACTTTACCACAAGATAAAATAAATGTTATCAGGAAACAACGTCCAGATGGAAAACTGGCTTAGAGAAGATGACGAGTCTGGAGGGCCCGGATGAAGAACTGAGGAGAATTTGCACGGGGGCAAACGGCTTGGCCTGGGCCAAGGCTGCTCAGTCCTGCATGGAGAAGAGCCCCTGAGCCAGCACCCTGCATGTGGGAGCGAGGGTCCAGCCCTGAGTCAGAAGCTGGGCCCCCTTGTCCTGGTCCGGGGCCCTCTCCCCTTCCCTGCGCTCCTGCTCACGCTGCCCTCCCCAGGCTCAGAGGGCTGAGACACAATGTCAAGGAAGAAGGAAGTTTCACACTGGCTGGTGTGAATGGGGCAACAGAAGCTGCACCACTCAAACATTCTTCAAAGAGCGGAGGAAGCTAGAAAACTGTGCCAGAGTAAAACTTAGGTAGGCATAACAAAACAGCAGGAAGAAGCAGGTGTGTGGTTTGTTTCTGCTTGAGTTTTAAACTATCATGAGCTACCTAAGCTGAAGGTGGAGAAACGTGAAGTTCAGAGAGGTTAATTAACTTACCAAGATCACACAGCTTATAAAGCCAGAACTAGGGGTCAGGGATAGCTCAGTGGCTCTGGTGCCTGTCTTGCAAGCACAAGGTCCCAGGTTTGATCCCCTGTAACCACATACAACAATGCTGGGTGTGGTGACTTATGCCTACCAGCAATTAGTACCAAATACCACAGTGCTGAGCATGATGCCTCATGCCTGTAATCCCAGCACTCGGGAGGCAGAGACAGGAGGATTGCTGAGTTCAAGGCTGAGTTCAGGACCAGCCTGAACTATAAAGTGAGACTCTCTCAAAAAAAAAACCCAAAACAAACAACAACAAAAAACCCTTTAAAAAGATAAATAAAGCCAGAACTGGGACTCAAACTTCAGAATTTTAACTTGAAATCCAATGATCTGCTACCACACTGAGCTATAGAGGATGGATGGCACAGAAGGGTGAAATGAAGGTGGTGGTTAGGAAGGGGGAAGAACTGAGCAAGAAGTCGCAGCCACAGCCTTGCTCCGTCTAGGACTGTGGGTCTAATAGCTGGAGCTGTGGCCACATGGTCCCGCCCCTGCTTCCCTCCTGCTGACCGAGACCCACCACCGGGGTCACCGGAGGATGGCTGACCACAGACAGTGGCTGCTAACTCTGAACAGTGTGGCCTGGCCTCGGGGAGCAGGAGCAGGTAGGTGAAGACCTGGTTGTAAAGTTCAAATATGGCAACAGGGCCTTAGGACACGGGCTTCTCTTGAGCAAGCCTCCAGGGCCGAGTCCAGCACAGCCAGACAGACAGACACACATACACACACACACACACACACACACAGGGGTGTCTTCAGAGGAGGTTGTGTCAGGGCTTCAAGAAGTCTGCACTGACAATCACGGGCAGTAATACCAGCTCAGCCCATGCCCTCAGCTGCAACAGGGCTAAAGAGTGGTAGAGGAAAACCATCCCAGGATGAAAAGCTCTCTCCGGAGCCCACCCCACTCAAACCGGTGGCATCGAGCCACAGAGAGGGCAGGTACCTCCCTGAGGTCACACAGAAAGGCTCAACCAAGGGTGCGTTTCCAATATGGATACAAAATGTAAAGCCAATGAAACTATAGCTTCAGAGGGGGAAAGAAATCAACAGACAAGAAAAAAGGCCAAAGAAGTAGCTCCAGAGGATTATAAGAGGAAATAAAAAATGGAAGAGAATTCATCAATTAAAAACTCAGAGCTTCAAAAGTTCACCAAAGACCATCTGTCCCCCATGGAAAATACACCCTGGGGAAAAGTGGGGTCACAGTGAAGATGAGCAGGATGGGCCTGCAAGGCAGTAGCCACCTTAGTGAGGGTGACCTCAGAAAGCCGTGGGGGTCAGAATCCAGGGTGGGAAGTGAACAGAGCCAGGAAGTGCGAGCTAAGGGGAAGGGGAGGAGGGACGGACAAGCACAGGTCAGAGGTCCCCTGCCTAAGGCAAGAGGGCGGCTGGAAGGGGGTTCACAGGACGCAGGGAGAGGAAGTGAGCAGAAAGGAGGCTGAGTGCGAGCGGGGATGGAAGGCAAAGCAGACAGCAGGACGGTCAGGCTGGGGGATGAGGGTCCCTGCTAAGGCAAAAGTTCCTGGTCTCCACCCAAATGGAAGCAGTGCAGGCATGTTGGCACCAGGATGAAACCCCCAGCTCTGAGCCGCCTGTTACATTCACATGCCACGTGATTTAGGAGGAAACTGTGCACTGATGACACATTCAACTTCTCTGTTTTCTAGAAGGGACAAAGGGTCAGCGCGAGCTCTGGGCTATGCATGAAGCTTTACCTCAAGCACCCACCTGGAAGCCCCATGGGTGGGCAGCCAGCCTGGGGGTTGCCCCATGGGCCGTGCAGACAGCTGGCCTGCTTCGAAGAAGACAGCCGTGGTGAGATGTGCAGATGCAGCCCAGACCCAGCCAGTTTATCTCTGGCCCTCCCCTCTGGTCGCACACCATCAGCAAAGGACACACTCCCCACTGTCCCCTCTCTGTCTTAGATGTCCACAGTACCTTAAGGTTCCCTCGGTCCAGAGCAGCAGTCAAATGCTTGCGAACCTCAGTCAGCTGGGGCCGGGGCCCTCGGGGACTGGCACCCTGCCTCAGCGGGTGCTCCTTCAGGTACTGCTCCAGCTTTGACTCCCCAAGGAGAAGTTCTGCCATGTCATCTGCAAAACAGAGTAAATGGCTAGCCAGGGATATAGCTGAGTAGTGCTACTGCCTGCCTTGCAAGAGCAAGGTCGTGAGTTTTATCTCCAGTACTGGAAAAAGCAAAACAGAGAGAGAGGCTAAAAGGGACCTGAGGACCCCCACACTGCAAGGCTCTGGCCCCCAGTGAGGCCCTTCTGGAGCTCCATAACCTTAGATGGCGTCTGAATGGTGCCATCTTGCAGTGAACCAGGTTTACTCCACAGGATGTCCAGCCGTGCTGGCGCAAGTCCTCAGTCCTTCCTTTGCCACACACTGACCCCAGAAAGATGGGTACCTAGTGGTATGGATAGCGTTCAAATTCTATAGAAGAAAAGAAAGTTGTCTTCTGATAACATGTCATGATAAGATCATACCATGATCTTATAAAGCACACATAAAACCCAAAAGTAATACGTTCCCAAGAGTTTGGTATGAAGATCTCCTGGCTCTTCTGTGGCCTTCGACACCGACAGGGGCCAGTGGATTCCTAAAGTGGGCTTGCAGAACCATGTAGACACATCTGTGAACATCTGTAGGAAAGGATTTCTCCTAAGACAATGAGTAACATTACTCCAAGTGTTATCCTTTTGCTATTGTTTGCAGTGGCTTGTTAGATAGAATAAAAAACTCATTCCAGGAGTCAGCCTTTGGGGGCCACATACCCAGACTGTTCTGAATGACAGCACAGCTATTCATACATCAGCCTGAATATGGTCTAGTTTTTTTTTTTAATTGAGTTTATTGGTACATTTTACATATACATTATGATCACATCAACACTAAAAATTTGTGCCTGTATATGACATATTTTGATTCTCATTTTTCCCTTTCCCCTGCCCACCCTACCACTCCAACCTCCTATATACATAAGCTTTGTTTCCATTTTTTTCCTATTGAATTTTTTCTCTTTTTTATTATCCCCTGCCTTTCCATTTTCCCTTTGAATATTTTCTTCCTATTTAACAATATCTGTCATACATAGTGGACCTCATTTATACCTTCAGTTTCTCATATTAGAGAAACGATATGATATTTACACATCTATGTCTTTATTTCACTTATGAGTATGTCCTCAAGTTACATCCATTTGAGTATAAATGTCTTGAATTTTTCATTCTTTATGGCTGAGTAATACTCTACTTTATTTTTTAAAAAATATATCTTTTTTACCCAGTCTCCCATTGATGGGCATTTGGGTTGTTTCCAAGACTTTGCTATTACAAAATGAGCTGCTATAAACATGGGTGCACATTGTCACTGTGGCATGAGTCTTTTAATTCTTTCATGTATATACATAGCTGAGAAATAGCAGGATCAAATGGGACCTCTAACCCTAGCTTTCTGAGGAATCTCCATGCTGATCTCCACAGTGACTGCACCAGTCTACATTCCCACCAAGAGTGGAGAAGGGTTTCTTTCTCCCTACAGCCTCTAAGAACATAATTGTAATTAAAATATAAAATCAGTTTTTAAAGGTTTAGAAGGTATGTTTCAAGCCCTTCTGGACTACAGGGGAGACCTTGGCTGGAGCTAGTGGCCAAAATGTTAGTTTCATCTATAGCAATGGTAGTGAACTTATGGCATGCATGTTATTGTATTTTTCTTCTGAGACAAAAGATGCTAATGTAGAGTTGTTTGTTTCTAAGCTAAAACTTCAGTGTTCAGATTTAACTGCAATGTTGGCACTTTGCAGTAACAAAGGGTTTTGGGTTGGCTTCTGGGGCCTTACCTCTAAAAGGTTCACCATCTCTGCTCTATAGCAATGATCTCCAATCTCTTGGAGATTGGACCCTGACTCCTGGGAGGAGCACACTACGCCAGGGCAAGGCTTTGGTGCGCTACTGTGCTCAGGGATCCTTTAGATAATCAAGCAAAGGCAATTTTCCTCCAAGACAGAACAAAACTCCAGTGGCCTGAAGTACCATCCAACAGCACAAGATGGTGGCACAGAGCCCACTGATGGTGCAGGATGAGGAGCGCAGCCCACACAGATGGAACCGAGACAGCAGGTGGGCAGGGAGCACCAAATGCATTCCCAAGGACACAAGCTCTCCTGAGAAAGGACATCTTCTCTCATTCCATGCTTTCTGAAGCTGGTTTATGAAAGCATTTGATTCTGAGCACCTCTCAGTTCAAACCTGTCACATTTCAAGCAGTCTACAGCCACCTGTGGCTACGGCCATCATACTAGACAAGAGCATGGGGTGTCCTGCACCGTGCCTAGAAGCCCTGCCTAAGTGCTGCAGCCCAAGCCATCCCAGCTGCCCTCGACCTGTGAGTCAGGCACAGGCCTGAAGGAAGAACCTGTGTATTACTCTTCCTGAATCCCAGGCTAGGCACAAAGTCTGGCACAGAGCCATTGTTCTCGCCGTAGTGACTGATGTTTTGACCGTGTTATAAGCGCCTAAGTGTTGTCCTCGCCAGATCTCCCAAGGAAGGAGCAGACTTCCTGTCTGATGACATCTTACCAAGATCCCTCCCAAAGCTCACTGGCTTCCAAACAGTCTCCTCAGAACCCAGCTGAGATCCTTCAGTTGTTACATCCCAGATGTGCACATCTTTGACTCAGACAAAGGGTTGCACAGTTGAAGAGGAATGTAAAACCAGTACCCAGGTACTCTCTGGGATTTCTCTCCTAGTTTCCCTGGTATCTCAATGCTAGGTGAAGGCGCCAGGTTCTTGATGCTGAGATGTAAATGGAACCCTGCTCCAGCTGGAATGACCTGGGGGCAAGGAGGGCTGGAAAGTTTCAAGTGGGAGACAGAGGTTTTACACAGAATTCGGAGCAGTACCCTGGAGGTGCCCATCTCCCAGGACGGTTCAACACATCAGTGTCACGGCAGTGTGTACGGCCCAGATGGACTGGAGAGAAGGAGACAGTGCTCTCACCGGGCATGTGCCAGCCACACATCTGCAAGGCCGAAAATGTGGGGAAGGCATTCCGGGCAGGAGGAACACAATGTGAAAGGCATGACGCAGCCTAGTTATCTGGGAGACTCCAAGCACTTGGTCAGAGTGAGGTAAGGATGAGGGGCAGTCAGGGGCTTCCTGCCAGATGGAAAGGATCAGCTTTGTGGGTGTAGACTGCTGAACACTCCACACAAAGAACTTACGATCTAATGAAATGTAGCATGGGAGATGCAGAATCCTTTTTGAAGCTGTGTAAATTTCGAGGCTCCGATTTAATCTCTCAAGCAAATTATACCACCTGTGCTCCCCTTCGCAAAAGGTGAGTTCCCTTCCACTCACAGTCTGAACAGGGAAGGCAGATATTAAAAATGTCATGAGTAGGTAGGTGATTTAGCTCAGTGGTTTCAGCGCCTGCTTTGGAAATCCAAGGACTGGGGTTCTATCCCTGGTAACCACATACAACATTGCTGGGTATGGAGATTCATGCCCACCAGCCATCAGAACCACATACCACACTGCAGGGTGTGGTGGCTCACACCTGTAATCCCAGCACTTGGGAGGCAGAGGCAGGAGGATTACTGTGAGTTTAAAACTGAGCTCAGGGCCAGCCTGAACTACAAAAGCTGAGACCCTGTCTCAAAAAAGAAAAGTCATGAGCTTGTGCCAGAGAAACCACCAGAGGTTACAAGACAATCCTAACAATGGGGCAATGGGGTGGCTGGACCGACACGCCACAAGCTCTGCCTACGCTTGTTCACAGCTCGAGGGTTCTCAGAGGAGAACCCAGGAAGAAACAGGCACCACTTAACCAGCTTTTACCACCCAACTGTGGGTCCAGCTACATGCTAGGACAGAGAGGCAGGAGAGGGAAATGGCACATAGGGGCATACCGGAAAATCAATTCCAAATAGATTAAAGAATTAAATAGAAAATAGCAGAGGATCTGCGTGTTAAAATAGACTGTCATTTCCTGCCAAGATGGAGTCACAGGGCCAAATTCACCCTCCCATTTGAAACAACCCCAGAAACAAGACAGATGATGTGAGAAATCGGGCATCAAGACACTGGGAATCAGGCAACAAGGACAGAGATGCCTCAGAGGAGGACAAATAAGGTGAGCCCGTGGATGCCTGGAGAGCTTCCCCACAGGTCATGAGGACAGGGGTTTTCCCCCAGAATCCTGCACACAAAGCCTCCAACCCAGTGATGCGCCCCACTCGCCCATGCACACAAGGTGCCCACAGCTGGGCTTTCCCAGCTGCATCAGGAGCAGCTGCCCTGCAAAGTGGCTTCCAATAGAGAAGCCTCCAGGGCACAACACGGAGCAGGGCTTTGGACTTCGGCACCCTGAAGTGTGAACCCAGCTCTCTCTCTCACTTACTGCTGTGTGCAACGGGCAAGACCCCGACCTCTCCGAGCCTCAGTTTCCTCACCTGGCTCATGCATATATATGCAATAAGCATAGTAGGAAGCAGATGTTAAATGAACATTACTGCTGACATTTTCCTTCATTTAGGGTCTAGCATTTCCCAGAAAAGTTAGTTTAGATAATGTGGAGCCACAGAGCTCTATGAGACACAATCCCAGCTTCAACGAGGGGCAGCAAAGTGGTCAGACGATAGGAGCATTAGGAAACGGTCACTAATAATCCAGCCAGAGCGAGCTCTTCAAGTGGCCTGCATTTACCAAGAGGTGACATGGTCCTGAAAACCACACGAGGATGCTGGGACGTTTATTCTCTCCACATTATAGAAGACAGGCACAAGAGGGGCAGCAGTCCACCACAGGGCACATGCTGGTCACCCTGGAGCTGGACATGAGCCAAGCAGCCTCCCAAACCATCTCTCCAGCATATGTGGCACAAACCACCAGAACATCACAGCCGAGGTAGCTGGGCTTCTTCCCAATTGGCTGTATGCACTGGTTGAGCCACTCAGCCCTCTGGCTACAGGGGTTGGACAGGTGCTTGTGGGGTTCCTGACCTGTTGTACCTGCTAGGGTTTTTCAGGGCGTCAGAGGAAGGAGAGATCTGGGTGCCTGGGGCTGGTTTTACATTTCAGAGTATAAGGAGTGCTGTAGGACCCAGCGCGCTGGTGACTTACATAGAGACAAAGCCCAAAGTGATCGAGACCATGAGAGAGAACTCTCAAGGAGAGAAGAGTGCAGGGCATCAGCCCTGGCAGGGGTGCACTCTGCTCCTGCTCAACAGACACAGTCCCACGAGACTTGTGGCTGGCACAGGTCAGTGTCTAGGTGGTCCCCAGGAAAGGTGGGGTGTGGCCTCACCCGTCCTCAGTCTCCTTTGCAGGGTATGAGGCTCACATGCAGGCTTTTGATTAGGTGTGGGGGAAACAAACAAACAGAAAATTTCCTCTATCCTGAGAGGAGACTTTTGCCAACACAAAAGTCTGAGATGCTCAGTTTGGATGGCAGCAGAGCATTTAGGTCTATTTAAACCATCCCTGCTGGGGCTACGATACAAGAGGAAGAAACAAACCCCTATTCAAGCAGGAGCTGGTTGTGCAGCGTTCCTTCGGCTGCCTTTTGTCATGCAACAGCCCGCCAGGCTCTGCAGTACTTTGTCTCGCATGGATGCCAGCCCTTGCTCATTTGGCTTCTTGTAGATAATTCGGTATCTGCAATACCTGTGACCTCCCTGTCCCTCTCCACCCTGAGAGTGCTGATAGGAAAACAGGGTGACCACAGAGTGCTGGTCAGGGTGGATCCCCATAGTGTCTCCAGGGACAACTTAACAATTGCTTCTTTCTTTTCATTTTTGAGACCAGGTCTCATTAAGTTGCTCAGACTGGGCTCAGACTCTTGCTGCCTTAGAGTGCTAGGGCCACAGATGTACAACACCACCCCTGGTTGACATATTTTTAAGTATAAATTCATAGGCAAAAGATAGAGAAGAACCTGTTGGGTCTTTGACAGGGGACCTGATCCATGAGTTCAGATGTGTGCCATGCAACAGGACACAGATGCATCCTTGAAACAGGTCTAACGCAAGCCCCCACTAGCCTGACCACGTCAACAGTCTGCACTGCCACACTTCCTGAATCCAGGTGTCCCGTGACCCTCTATACTGGCCCTGCAGGACTTGTTCTAACCAGTAAGGCAGTTCCAGCTCTGAGGCATGCACAAGCTTGAAACAAGACTCACTCGCTTCCCCTTTGCTGTGTGGCCCCCATGAGGATGTGTGGGGGCCATCATGGACCTAGTGCAGGCCAACCCAATGGAGGATGAAGGGTCACGTGGAAGAGACACATGAGAGAACTAGACCCATGAGAGCCTGGGGGAGAGCAGCATAGTCACGGGGCTGAACCTCAGTGGACTACAGATACGTGAGTAACCATGAAAAATGATGAACAGTGGTTGTTCTAAGACACAGAGTTTTAGGCTGGTTTGTTACACAGCACAAGCTAACAGTCTCAAAGACAGAGGGATGCAAAAAGCAAGATACAGAGGGGTATATGGTATGCCAGTATTGAGTGCAAAATCCCTGCTAGTATCATATACTCTTATGGATATACAGATTACAGAATACATCTGAAGAAGTCCCCACAAAAATCCTGACAGCAGCCATGTCAGCGGAAGGGGACGAGAGGACCTAAAGTATAGGAAGGGGTTGTTTCTCATACTTCAAAAGGTTTCTGATTTTTTTTTCTCTTTTGTCGGTATCCAGGATTGAAGTCAGGATCTTATGCTGTGTCTGTCTGGCTGGGGTATATCTCTGGCTCAGAAATGTTTCTGATTTATAATGGCTCAATCTATTTCTGAATTTTATGGTGGTATGGATATGACATTCACTCAGCATACTTTAGACTTTGAATTTCTCTTTTCCTGGGCTGCTGAAGTGTGGTATAAGACTCCCACACAGTGCCAGGCTGCAGCGGGGAGCTGTACCCCCAGGTAGTCACACAGGCTGCGTAATAGATGGCTTTGCCAAATGCAGCCTGACCGAAGTGTCCTGCGCAAGTTTAAGGTGCAGCCTAAGCTGTGTTTGGTAGTTCATTAAACTAATGCATTTTCAGTGTATGATATTTTCAGCTTACAACAGGTTTATTAGGACTTGACCCCATGGTAAGTTGAAGGGCATCTGAGGGATCACAAATAGCCCACTGTGGCACACATGTCATAGATTCGCCTCCACTCTTCTATATACTCTTAATTATTTTATTTTTATTACTATGTATGTCTATTATTTATATAAAACATGAATCAGCTCACTTTGGTGGGCCCTGAATCTTTAGTGCTCGTTTGGCTGAGCATGGAGGGGTTCACATGACTTTGACCACATCTCAGAGTCTTGCAAAGAGAGTTAAGGCTCGGGTCATGCCTTTGGATCCATCTCCCATGTTCCCTGGGCGGCCAGCCTCTTGGCCATGCATGAGTTCAGGACCTAGCATCCTCCCAGGACTGTGGCCCCCATCTCACCTGAGGAAGCCTGGACACACTGAGCCTCTCTCAGTCCCTGCCACAAGTACAGTGTACTTCCTTCCAGAGCAGCTTCCCAGCTCCCTTGGCCTGAGTTCATCAAGTTCCTGGAAGCATCCTGCACACTCGTATCTCACCAAGAGTGCCCACACCAGACAGACATGAGAAACAGCTGGGGGAGGCCTCTGCCCTCAGTGAACTCCTGCTCCAGCCGGGGAAGACAGGTAACAGCAAAGGGGCAGAGAGCAGTAAGAATGAAGAGAATTAAAATGGGGGTGACAGGAAACTGGGTCAGGACAAGACTCTCCAAGGAAAAGGCACTTGAGACAATGACAAGATGATACATGCTTGCAAAGCCCCGAGGGAAGAGCATTCCAGGGAGGGAAGGGCTAGGGAGAGGCCCAGAGGCAGGGGCTCAGCTGGTGTGGTCTGGGGACAGTAAGAAGGCCAGGCAGCTGAGGCAGAGTAGAACTGGGCAGGGCAGACAGTGTGTGTGTGGAGGGGTCTATAAATAGGGAGAATGAAATACTCTAATCTAAATTGATTCTGCTGTTGTTTTAGTTTTGGTTTATTTTTGTGATACTGGAAACTACAGCCAGAGTATTCACATTGAGCTAGAGTCTCAAACTTTCTTTTCTTTTGAGACAGGCTCTTGCTAAATTACCTAGGCTAGCCTCGAACTTGGCAATCCTCCTGCCACAGTCTCCTGAATAGCCAGCATCACCAGGTCCTGACTGAAGTTTTTAAGAGCCCCCATTTATCTGCTGTCATGGGTGGAGAGGCAGAGGCAAGGACAGAGAGGACAGAAAGAGCCTCTGCAGTAGTCAAATGAGAGGTGACAGCAGCTTGGACAGGGGTGAGGTTAAGAAATAGTACCAGAAAGAAGCAATAGGCTGACTGAGGACCGAGTTTGGAGGTAAAATAAACAAAACTTACTAATGAGCTGGCCAGGAAGGACAGCAGACAGAATAATGGCCCTCAAAGACCACATGCCTGTGAACACTCATTGACCTGGCAAAGGACTTCCGTAGCTATGACGACACTAGGGATATTGAGACAGGAGAATGACCGCAGATCATCTGACCATCAGAGAGGAGATGTAGTGACAGAAGCAGGCACTTGAGGGAGGCCACGCCGCTGGCTTGGAATATGGCCAAGGGGATCTTGAGCTATGTGACAGCGAGAGCCTCAGAATCTGGACAGGCAGGGACACAGATTCGCCCATGGGGCCTCCGGAAGGGACACAGCTCTGACGACACTTGATTTGGGCCCAGGGAGACCCATTTCTAACTTCTGATCTCCAAAATGCTAAGAGAATATATCTACACTGTTTTAAGTCAGTCAATAAGTGCTAATCTGTTCTAGCAGCCAGAGAAACTAATGAATGACAAAGGAGGAAAGAAAAGGATTAATAATAACTCCTCAGCTGGAGACTATGGTGCGGAGACAGGGGTACCAGGTCACCACCTACTGAACCAGGAGGAAAGAAGCCAAGTTCAATGCGTCAGGACACCCAGTGTCCAAGTGGGGAACCAAGTCCAGGTCAAAGCTGGATGGGACTACACAGGAGGCCCAGCAAGGAGCCCAGGACATGGCTGTGACAGAAACCAAGACCAGACAGTGCTTCTAGAAACGGGGAGTGTCAGGAGGGCTAACAGCAGCTGGAACATCAAGATAAGGCCAGGTGGATAATTCTTAGATTTGGCAACATGGAGGTCCCACAGGAGGGTGAGCTTGATGGGAGGTATGGAGAGGAGCCGCCCAGAGCGGGCCGAGGGGCTGCACTGTGTGGGAGCAGGGAGCAGGAAGCAGGGAGCAGGGTACGATTAGAGTGGTGATGGGGCCAAGCACCCCTTGGCAGGGCAGCAGTGGCACCTCAGTGTGGTCGAGGCCAGCGGGGAGCACAGAGAGGAGGTCACAGTCACCTGTCCTGCAGTGAGAAAGCAAGGCACCCATCTAGCCCAGGGAGGGGGAGTGCTGCGTCAACAGCACATCACACAGTTTGCCGCTGCTTTTCTGTTTGTTTTTGTTTTAGTGTATGTTTGCAGTACATGCTGATTACACTCGTCATGGAGAGTTGGTACACACAGCACACATCTGAATTTTTATCCCTTTTCCTTCCCCTTCCCTCTCCTTCTTCTGGATCTTTGCCCTTTTGCAAAAAGATCTATCTCTCTGTTTCTACTTTCTGCCTTTTATTTTTTAATTATTTGTGCTTTTTTATTAGTTATACCATATTTAAGCTTGCATGTCTGATTTTTTTCACTGAATGTTGTAATCTTCAGGTGCATGCCTTTTCCTACAAATGACTCAAGTTCATCCTTCTTTTTTTTTT
>PVIR01016677.1:0-35239 GCA_004026965.1 Petromus typicus | reverse complement strand
TTGGGAGTACACCGGTGCAATAAGCACTATCCGTAAAAAGACTGAAGCTGCCATGAGGCAGATATTCCAGTACGAGGACAATAGTGGCCAGCTCTTTAACCTGTGGGGACATGAAGGGGGTTTTATAAATTTTAAAAATAGGGGGCCGGAGATTTAGCTCAATGGTTTCAGTGCAAGAGCAAGGATCTGGGTTCGATCCCCCGGTAACCACTTATAATGCTGGGCGTGGAGACTCACGCCCAGCAGCAATCATTACCACAATCCACACATCTGTAATCCCAGCACTTGGAAGGCAGAGGCAGGAGGATTGCTATGAGTTTGAGGCTGAGCTCAAGTCCAGCCTGAATTACAAAGCAAGACCCTGTCTCAAAAAAAAAAAAAAAAAAAAAAAAATTAAAAATAAGGTCTTGGGATCTATGATCACAAAACATTTCGATGGACTCTTATCCATAAACACAAGGGAGGAGCCTTTGAGAATTTCCTGAGGCAAGAGGGAGTTTTTAAAGGCCGGGGTCAGACACTTCAGACCCTGTAGTATGTTATCAAGTTGGCCAGGATGCCCTAACACAGCCACACATAGGGGGCCCAAAACCCCCAGACATGCCAGGGGGCAATGAGATAGGCAGAACAACAGGGTTTGGGTGACTTTGGAGATCTGCAAAACTTTGAGAAAAAGGCGGGAGGGGGTAACCCATTTTCTTCATCTGAGGCAGAGGCAGCTTCGGTGTCAGGAGAGGAGCTATGCCTTCGAGAATGGCAAGATAGCGGTGTCATGTGAGAGGGTCGCCATGTTGGAGGAGGGACTTCCATTATGTCATCTGCTTTCCTGCTCTGAAGACCTCTTATGTTTACATGGAGGCTTGGGCTGGGCCAGCTCAGAAATGGAAGTAATGCCCGGGGGCGGTTTCTCCCCCAACAAGGGAGGGGCAACGGACATTGAAACGGATGAAGAACCCCGAGAAAAGAAATGAGGTCAATGTCATCCTTGGACTCATCTTTCGATGGTAAGCCCAGTGCCATCTTGAGGGCCACTGGGGGGCCTGATACTCAAGCCTCTCGTGCTTTAATAGCATGGGGTTTAAACCCTGAATTATTGCAGAGGAATGGGGAAAAAAACTGAGGGGTAAGGTAAGGAGGAAAATCTGAGATTTTCTGCCTATATTAGAGAATTTACCCATCTCTGTAGAAGGGAGACTTCAGCCAAGCTCGAACTTTCTATTAGCTTTCTTGAGGCTGAGACAGGGAGGTGGTAGAGTCACCAACTAAAGAGGATTACCCGTGATAGGGACCCTTACCCAAACCTTCAACACTTACTCGGCGTTGTTTAGTTTCCCATGTTGGGCTCCAGTATGCTGCAATCAGGATGTTCGGCCTACGGTGAGGAGGTAAGTCCCGGAATCACACAGCTGACTCCCGCGAGGTTTTGTGAACGCTTCCACTTTTATTGCAAGACGCACACATTTTTAGAGCAGATGGCAGTGGGCGTAACCACACGGGTCAGGTTGGTTGCAGTTTGGTTGAAACATGAAGAGGCGCGGGTGGTTGTGGACTTATTGAAGCATGCAGAGAAGTAAGCAGTCGAGGATCGGTTGTGTGGTTTTGGCTGAGGGAGGACTCAGGACAAAGCCGCAGGGCTGAACGCCAGCCCAGACAAGCCTGGCTTTGCCTTCAGTCAGGGGATCTTTTTTATTATACTTCATCGTCACACACATGTGAATGTACATGAGTACGCACTGTTAGACAAATGCTTTTGTTCCAGTAAATTGAAATTATAGTATATAACAGATAAACACATTCTTAAACTCCAACATTTTAATAAAATGTCTTATTTATTGTTTCCATTGCTAGGCTCACTTTAGTTTATAATGAGTCTACTGTATGTATATATTTGTACAAATGTGTGTATATGTGTATATTTATATGCAGGATATATTTATATTACATATATATGTATGATGCATTTAGAGTTTCATCTTTTTTTGTGTAATTTTAATGTATAATTTTACAAGTTTTTGACATTTTTAAAAAAGTTCTGTCTGATCTTGATGAAGTTTATTTATGCTAGTCTAATTACATTTATTTCAGTTGTTATGGTTTTCTTACTATTCATTTGGGTTTTTATGTAGTTTATTCATTTCTCTTGGATTTCATGAATACATTTTCTTACTGCTTTTAATTTTATTATTTTGAAATGTATGCATTTTTCTTGGATTCCTTAGTAATTGCTCAATAACTTAAAACACTTGGGATATGCGTGCCCCTTTTATTCTGGTTTAGAGACGTGGCCCCTAAGTGGCTGAGGCACCCAGGCTGTGCTCAGCTCTGACATACTCCTGCTTCCGCCTCTCAGAGTACCATGATTACAGTGTAGGCCACCATGCCAGATCTGAAGATCTCTGACTCCTCTATGTCTCTGCAAGATATTAAATGGAGGCTCGCAGGGGGCGCGAAGGATGGAATCGGCTCTCCTCAGCCTTCTCATCATCAGCCCACTCTCTTTGATTTCCTTTTGTAAACTTCCTTTATTACCAGGAAGACATCTTAATTCCCACCTAAGAAAGAAACAAAGACTCCAGTCAGTGCCGGAGGCGCTGAAGATGGAAAATTCCCTCCGGAATCATGAAGAAACTCAAGCTTATTACTGATCGGTAGACGGGCCTTGGACACCAAGTGGAGGTAAATGTTTCCATTAATTTTTAGGATAAGAACCACATTTAAATAAATCAGATTTAACCAATTTTGAGTTTCTGGTGAAAAAGAACAAAGCTAAAAAATCTATACTAAATATTTTCTCAAGAAAACCTGTTAGTCTAATAATTTCATATCGGGTGATGGACGCACATTTACCTAGGAAAACAGCTTTTCAATTATTTCATTTATTCTTGTTTTATGATCCTGTGAGATACTGCATAACCATGTCGGAGGCCCCGCGGGCACGGTGAGAGCCGCCGGTCATAGGACTCACAGCACGCTGCAGAGCCAGCTCCTTCCTCCGCACGAGGCCTCTCACCACGGCCTGGAACGGCAGCATGGAGTTTGTGCGTAAGAAAGCACTGGTGTGTGCAGTGAATATCTTAAGTGCGCAGCCATAGAGGGACCTCCAGCAGCGCAGGAATGTTATGAGTGAAGCCCATACCTAGGAAGAATTACCTTTTTTATGAGACATAGTTATTCTAGAATATGCATATTTTAAGTTCTTCTAAAACTGTGTTGCAAGAACATTACCACTCAGGCAAGACCGAGGTGCACTTACCGTCATAGGACTGTCTACTTGAAAGAGTAATAAATGGATAAGTTTTTGATGTTTCATATATAATCAGGAATTATTTATCACATCCTGTTAGAGGGGCTGTAAAATATGACAGCATATTTATAGTAAATTGCCCATTTTCAGATATTATATATACCTTATCTCTTTGAATACTACAAAATGAAGTTATAAACACTTTTCTAAAATGTTTAACAAGAAATGAAAGCTCGCTCTATAGCAGTATAAAATGTTTCATGTTTGCATTCACAGTGATACCATGAATTCGTGGGAGTCCATACATCAAAGTGTCTTGGATTAGTTGTCAAACATTTGTGTTTCAGTTGTAAAAGCATTTTAACCATGGAAATCACAGTGCCAAAGAAATCTATCTCATCACAGTTCCAAAACCCGCTAAATGAGGAGACGGCCTTTCCTAAATCTAATCTTAAGCAGTTTCCCTCCCAGGACCCTCTGGGGCTCCACGTTCCCACGTGGAGAGGCTTCCGCTGTGTCCGGAGTCCTCACGTGCCCGTATCACTCCTACAGGCCTCACCCAGCCAGCAGCTCAGGAATTCCGGAAATCCGTAATTCCATCCCGTAGAAAGAAAACTATAGGAAGCAGAACCTGAGCTGTCACTGGAAATTCTGGCCGCGTCTGACACTTAGAGCTGGCCGTGGCTTCTGGTCTGACACTACTCAGCTAAGTCCCAGCCTCTCACTGTTTTGCTTTGTTCCTTGGTCTGAAGTATGAAAAAGTCAGCACTTCATTTTTGTCATCCTAAAATGCCTCCTGACTCCAAACTGTGCTTGCTTCTCAGAAAAAATCAAAAGGTATTACTAAAGCCGTTCTCTGAACCGTACAGAGCAGCTGCCCCTTCCTCTTCCTGGGAGCAGAGCCAGACGGGGTTCAGCTCCTCTTAACATCCTTGTGACCTTGGCCTTTGACCTCCTCTCCCCGACACACTATTCTGCTGTGCTTCTAGCTATAGTTAGCAGGTGCCAATTGCAAAGTTGATGGGATTCACCATGGGGTCCCTCTGCTCAGGCACGGTGACTGGCATGTTGTCCACTGTGCCCACCTTCCTCTCCCCCAGCCCTCTCTGCCAGCCACCAAACCGCCTCCTTCAGCATCCAGGTCAGGTCTTCCCATGTTACAGTTACTACAAATGACAGACAACCGGGGACTTGTCTTTTATGTCTCTCTCAGTCCACTTAACCTGATGTTCTGCGCTTGCACTCACTTTGTCCCAAACAGCAGTACTTTCCCCTTCCTTCTGGCGGACCAGAGCCCCGTCGAGGTGCATTGCACGGTGCTTTATCTGTCCACGTGTGGGCAGATGGGCTGCCAGGCTGGTGCCACATCGCAGCTACTGGGAAAGGTGTAGCTGTCAATCTGGGGCCCCCCTGGGTGCACACCCTGCCGTTCCCCCTGTGGACCGGAAGTGTTTATATTGGATGTCGGGCAGCTCTATGTACCTTTCCAGGGAGCCTCTATGCTGTTTTCTTAGCAGCAGACAAATTTACATCCACACAAACATGGCGGAAGGGTTTTTTCCCCCACAACTTTATCAGCATTGTTTAAAAAGTAGCAGGATAGAATGGCATATTTCTGCAGCTTCAGTTTGTAGTTGTCTGTGGCTAATGCCACTGAGCCTTCTAACACGTGATTTTGAGAAGGGTTCCTAGGTAGAACACTTCCTACTAGTGTCCTGACTGCACGCCTGCTCTGTGCTCACGGCGTCCTCCTCCATCAGTCTGCCCTGCAGCCGCTGATCCCGTCCTACTGTCGCTCACTAATGTCCGTTTTTGCTAGTATGAAATTGATACTGATGTCTTCAGATGTCTTTGGGATAATGTTGTTAACATATTCTTAGAGGACTTGGGTATTTTTATTTATTTTGAAGCTATACAAATTGTGATGAATCTACTTGTTTTTCCTTTTTCTCAGTCTAACATTTGATAGAGTCCAAGTCTAAAATCTGACTGCATCAGAGAAAAAATAAAAAGGTATAAATATTGCTCTTGGGTAACTTTTAACCACTTGTTTTCGTTAGCACTCATTTAAATGACTGATATTTTTGATGGCTTACTTTTTACTTCTACATGTGAACACATATCTGTACATACAGAAACATGATACAAATAGCCATATGTATACACTTGTTTTGGCCTGCTTCAATTATTGAGTATTGTTTTATTATATGAATACAACAAATTCATCAAATTGTGTTGTGTAATTTAAATTGTTGATATTTGGGCTGTTTCAAGTGATTTGGCTGTTACAAATAAAATAGATATAAACAATGCATTTTCTTTTTGTATGATTTTTAAATTTTATTTTTAAAAATTGATTATATTGGTACATTTTATACAAACATTCAACATTGAGGATTTGTACCACTACGTGATACAGCATGATTCTCATTTTTTTTCCCATTCCTCTGTCCTCCCTACAACTCCTTGCCTCCTGCATACATACATAAGCTTGGTTTCCTTAGAAGAGAATGAGAAAATTTGAAAAAGAAGGAGGAGGAGGAGGAGAAGAAAATTTTGATGCTTAAAAAAATACATTTTCAAAAAATATTTTGCTTTCTTTTTGGACAAATACCTAAGATGCAAATGCTCACTAATGAAGTCATGCTGTGTTTATACTTCCTGCGGAGTGATGAGTGTTTCCAAACTGGATATTCCTCTTCACATGCCGTCACTGTGAGAGTTCAGCGACTCCTACTTTTTACCTACTTTGATCTGGTCGTGAATTGTTCGTATTCAGCCATCCCAACTCAACTGAATTTTTGGTCTCCTCTTTCTAGACTATAAAAGGATATCCCATGATATCTTTATTAATAATTTGTACACAAAACGTAGATTCTAGTCTTTTTCCCATTAAGATTGTATTATTGGTAGCTTTATTTTTAAGTTTTAATAATCTACATATAAATCCTCTGGTGGGTATATGTACTGCTCATCTGCTCTATGATGTCAAACATAAAATTTTTAATTGAAATTTTAAATTAAGTTTAAATTAAAAAGTTCAACATTAATAATTTGTATATTTCTTTAAATAAATTGTTATTGCTAAGGAAAGTATGCTTTTTACCTTTCCTTCTAGATCTTTGAAAAACTTTGCCTCGGAGGGAGAATCTTAATCTATTTTTACAAAATGAGATATATATGAAAAAACTACGTTGAATCTACATATAGTTCCTAATATTATGTAGTTGTTTATCAGCAGTTTTGAAGTCTTCTCCCTGCAGGAATTGTGGACCATCATGATCCTACCTGTAGTATTCTCTTTCTGAGTTCCCTGTTGTGCTCCTTCCCTTAACTGAATGTTTCATACTTTTACTAACATCCAGTCCTTTGATTAAAGTAATCTTACAATGTAACATATCAGTGGTGTTAATTCTTCAACTTTATTCTATTTTTCAATACAACATTTGAGGTCAACTTTTAATTTTTATCTAAAAAGTAAATCTTTGGATGCAGTGTATGCATCCATTTATTTAAAATCTTCCTTAATTCTTTCTATAATCATTTGCTCATTATAGCACTCTCACTTGTTTGTCCAATTTTATGATGCACTTTGTATTTTTTGATGCCTTGGGAAATGGTATCTTAAAATGAACTTGATTGAGTGATACTTACAGGTATCAAAATGCATCCATTTTAAATTAATGGTTCAAGTAATTTTGAATAAGTATATTTTATCCATACAAGGATACTGGAAGACGGTTTGCATTTCTCTGTCAGTGGATTTCGGCATTTTTGTAATCAGGATCCACACTTCCCACTTCAGGGAACCTTGGCTCAGATTTCTATGATTATGGGTAAATTTTATCAGATACAGAACTCCATACACGAATCATTCAATATCCATTTTTTATATACTTAATAGGCAGCACAGTGACTTTGAGAAAGAACCTTCTATGTCTGGTCTGTATGGGAATAACACTATTCATCCTTGGTTCCTGCTCCTGGTCATCCAAGAGCTGCAGATGAAAACAACACTGAGATTCCATCTTACTTCACAAAGAATGGCTGCTGTCATGAAATCAACCAATAAATGTTGGTGAGGCTGTGGGGAGAAAGGAACTTTTCTCCACTGTGGGTGGGAATGTTGACTGGTACAACCACTGTGGATATCAGGGTGGAGATTCCTCAAAAAATTAGGATTGGAGATCCCATTTGACCCTAGTATTCCCCTGCTAGGTGTATACATGAAAGATAAAAAAGATTCATATGATGGCAACATATGTGCACTCATTTTCATACAAGGTCAATTTATGATAGGCAGATCTTGCAAGCTACCAAATGTCCATCAAATGGAGACTGGATAAAGAAGGTGTGTGTGTGTGTGTGTGTGTGTGTGTGTGTGTGTAATAAAATGGAGTATGACTTTACCTTAAATCACTCATATTCGAAGTAAACAGGACACAGATGTGTAAATGCTGCATCTTTTCTCTGGTATGAGAAACTGAAAAGTTCTGAAATGTATGAGAGATACTGGGAAATAGAAATATTCAAAGGGAAAAGGGGGTTAGGGGTAAAGAAAGAAAAGAAAAGAATGATGGTAAAATGATGAGAGGAAAAAGAATGTAATAGTAATTTTTAAAAAGAAAGAAAACATATAGAGAAGGTGGGGGGTAGGGGAAGGGGAAAATGAGAATCAAATCGTGTCGTATCCTGGTACAAATTTCAGTGTTGAATATGATAACGATGTGTATTCATAATGTACCAATAAAGATTTGAAGTTTTAAAAAAGGGAGCAAAGCTTTTGTGCACAGGGGTGGGCGGGTTGTAGGGGGGTAGGGAATGGGAGAAAATGTGGAGTGTGATTGTGATATGTACTTAAAATGTACTGACAAAATCAGTTTCTTTTAGAAACACTCTGCACATGATGTTTCTGTGCTAGCACCATGCTAATACAGTATTCTCACCCCTTTCATAGGGTACTTAGACTTGGTCCTGCACTGAAAAGACTGCTCAGGACTGACAGTCAAGCAAACGTGCATTTCCAAGCCTCGAGAGGCAAACTGACCCCCTTCTGGGGTTAGATTTTCTTCATAACCTATTCATTATGTGAAATTCAAATATGCTCATTCATTTTAAAAATAAGGTGGCCTTTTATAAGGTTTTCCTGTGAACTGTGTTTGGCATCCTGATGCCACACCATTACACATGGGATATTCTTTTTCTTTCTTTCTTTCTTTTTTTTAAATTTTGAGTCAGGGTCTTGCTTTATAGTTCGGGCTGGTCTTGAGCTCTCTATGTAGCCCAGGTCAGCCTTGAACTCATAATCGTCCTCCTGCCTCTGCCTCCTGAGTACTGGATTAAAGGGTGAGCCACCACGCCCGGCCACATGGGATTTTCTTAACAGGCCCTTCTGGCCTCAAGGACTGAATACTAGTCAAGTTTCTCCTTTTTCTTTCACTAATAAATGTGACACTAAACTACTTAACAGTTTGAAAACAGAGAAGCTTACATTTTGCATTTTAAAGTGTTTTCTATGTAAATATAAATAATTTGTTTAGAAATATTTTTAACCCATAAATATTTAAATTGTGTCATTCAATACATAAATTTGTGCATGGAGTAAATTTACATAAATCTCTTTATTGAGATTTTCCTCATAAATGTTTTCGGTGGTTAAAATGTAAAGAGTCTATAGTAATTTAAGTTCAGACTGCACAGAGTGAAAGCATCAAAAGGAAGACACCTTTGATCAGTACAGGAGATTATCAGGGAGTCAATACATGTTTCTTACTTCAAGTAACAATAACCAAATATGTGAAGTCGGGATCTGGATGTTGTCGGCTGCTAACAGCACGTGACAGGGTCAGCTGGGAGAAAAGTCACGCGAGTTGTGCTGAGAACTAGCTCAGATTACTTCCGGTGGTGAGTTTCCAGGAGACAAAGTGGGCAGAAAAAGATCAAATTGGAACCTGGACTTTGCTGGTTGACAAAGAAAGCTGTAGGGTGAGGAGATGAGATGGTGGCACGGGACATCCACCGAGTTCGAGCAGGTGCCCATCACGGGACAGCCCACTGCACTCGCGCAGGTGCCCATCACGGGACAGCCCAGTGAGTCTGCGCAGGTGCCCATCACGGGACAGCCCACTGCACTCGCGCAGGTGACCATCACAGGACACCCCACCGCGTTCACGCAGGTGCCCATCACGGGACAGCCCAGTGCATTCGCTCAGGCGCCCACCACGGGATACCCCACTGCACTCGCGCAGGTGCCCATCACGGGACAGCCCAGTGAGTCCGCGCAGGTGCCCATCACGGGACAGCCCACTGCACTCGCGCAGGTGCCCATCACGGGACAGCCTAGTGAGTCCGCGCAGGTGACCATCACGGGACAGCCCACTGCACTCGCGCAGGTGCCCATCACGGGACAGCCTAGTGAGTCCGCGCAGGTGACCATCACGGGACAGCCCACTGCACTCGCGCAGGTGCCCATCACGGGATACCCTACTGCACTCGCGCAGGTGACCATCACGGGACATCCCAGTGCATTCGCTCAGGCGCCCATCACGGGACAGCCCCGCGCGTTCACACAGGTGCCCATCATGAGACACGGGCGAGAATCTACCAGAGGCAGAGAACAAGTGACCTCCATTGGGGACAGAAACAGCACCCCGAACCAAATGTCATGAGACACACCTACAAGACACACTGGGAGGACTTTAATCCTGGGGTACTGGATAGAACAAAAATTGTCAAAAACAAAATAATTATTGAGAGCTGCTTTTAAAAGATTAATCTTGTTTAACAAACCATATAAACAAGATATGAAAGAGTTAATCTATTTGCAAATAACTCAACAGCAGGGCAGAATAAAACCCTCAATAATACAAATAGAAATATGAAAATATTCAACAGCCAATAAAGGAAAATTAAAAATACATAACAAAAATTTTTCAAGTGCATAAGATATAGAAAGATTCATCTCATAATGAGGATTAAAATCAACCACAACAGATGTTGAGCTGACAAAGATACTAGAATTATCTGCAACTATTTTCATGCAGTTTTTATAACTCTTCATAAGTCAAACAAATAAGACAGATTGAAGAAATAAAACAGCAATGTTAATCATAAGGACAAATGAGCTGGACTGGCAGTGCAATTCAGTCAGCAGAGCACGTGACCTGTCTGGGGCTCCCAGATCCACAAAACAACAAGCACAGAATTCAAAGGATCTCAGAACCCACATGTACCAAAGTGATACTAACCTTAAACTCATTGCAAAAGCTAACTCCAGATGGACAGGCAGGAGACAGCTGTGTGGGATGCAAATGCTGTATGATGTTGGCTTTAGTGAAGATTTCTTAGGAAAAAAAAAACAAAGAAATAATCCATGAAAGAGAAATCAATGACCTTAATTTCATTTTTGAAAAAAACTCACAAACATATTTGCAAAAAGATACAGTGCTATAATGAAGAGGGGGGGGGGCAGCATCTGGAGAAATGATGCAAAAGTAGACCTGACGAAGAGCCACTGGACAAACATACACAAACTAGCTCAATAAGGAAACAATTGCTAAAAATCTGCACTAAATGATACCATGGTTAAAGATCCAATTAAATATGAGAAAATAAGGCAAAGGCAAAATAGATTACTAATGCTGATATGATAGCTAATAAACATATGGGAAAATACTCTCCAAATTATGTGCTATTTGGAAATTAGAAATTAAAACAAGCACCTTTATAAGTCTATTATATCAGCAAAGATATAAAACACTGAATGCTGGCCAGGCTGGACTCTTAGTCCACAAGAAACTGCACGGTGGACAGCCCTGTGGAGCAGAGTTGGGAGGCTTCCTGGGGTTGTGCTGTTGGCCTCTGCTCTGTCCTTGTTTTTTTACAAAACTAAGTACAATCTTATGAAATGATCCAGAATTGTTCTGCCTGGCATTTGTCCAAATGAGTTCAGAACTTGCATCCAGATAAAATCTTGTGTGTGGATGTTTACCTCGGCTTTATTCATAACAAGCAGAACTGGAAAGCAATCAACCTGTCCTTTAATAAGTGAAAAGACACATGAATTGTAATACAAATGTGACTTAGAATCACTACAAGTTAAAAGAAGATTCACTACAAGTTAAAAGAAGATGAACTGTCAGTCCAGGAAGAAAACCACAATGGGAATTTAGATGCATGGTGGTTAGTGTAAAGGGACAATCCACTGGACACCACAGAACGCCAATCCCCTAAGGGGGGATCCTACACGGGAGAGGCAGAAATGGAGACCAGCAGTTCCAGTGCCCCACTGGGAAAAGAGGCAAACGGAACAGAGCTTCAGTGATCTCAGGAAAAAGACTGACCTGCAGGCAGAGTGAGGGGGTGGGAAACACGTTTGAAGATGTACTGGTGAGATCTCCCCGAATGTGATGAATACTGTGAACTCACAGATCCCTGATGTTCCACAAACTCTAGATGTAAGAAATATGGGGAAAACTGCAGTCATACTCAACACAAAGTGATTGTTCAAGACCAGAGGGCTTGAAAGAGGCATGAGGAAAACTACACAGACTCAAAACTCCCCAACGAAATACTGGCAACCTGAAAATGACAGCGCACTGAAGGAATCATTGGGCATAAGCAAGAGGGATTATTCTATGGATTCAGGGATGGTCCAAAATCTGACAACAATGGCATGATAGACCAAAGAGACATAGCAGTAGACAAAAACACATGATCATCTCCACAGGTAGAGGAAGAATAGTTGAAAATACATAGTATCCATTCATGAAAAATGAAATCTTAAAAATAGAAGGGATGTACTTGAGATAGTTAATCACAACTGACAATTTGATTAGCTTTGCAGATACGGGGTGCAGGTTAGTAGTGGGTATTTCTTGTAGTGTTGGGCAACTCATGAGGCTTGACTTTGGTCTCTCTGCTTCCTGACAGCTGGAAGGTGGACAGCTCTTTTCTGCTCATTCTCCCACAGTGATGTTTCTGCCTTGAAGCCACCAAACTGTGGAATGATTCATCAGAAACCATGATCCAAAGTGAACCTCTCCACCTTTAAAGTGTAGCTCTCAGGTACTGAGTCCCAGCAATGGGAAGGTGATTAACAGGTGCCTAGTATGTGACAAGTCCACAGATGGTTAGTAGTAGAAAGTGGTAGAAAGCTGAGTTTGCCATCTGAAATTCATGCCAAGACCATATCACTAAAATATCCGCTAAAACATCGTGTTATACTTATTAAAACTACAAGAGGAAATGATGACAAGTATCTGTGGTTAAGAAAAAAATGAAATCTTCAAACATTAGTGGTTAGAATGTAAAATGATGAGAACATTTTGAAAATTATTCAGGAATGTCTCAAAACTAAATAGATTTACATATGACCTAGAAATTCCCCTCTTGGGCTTATCTACAAGAGAATTAAAAGCATACTCATATAAAATTTCTACATGAATCTTTAGAGCATCATTTTCATAATAAACAAGAGGGGCAGACAGTTGAAATTCCTTTAATGGCTGGAGAGGTAAACAGAGTGAATTCTGTCTAATTGTGAGTAATTGTGGGGACAGAGGTATCTGGAGAGGGTTCAGAGACTGAGCCTTTGGCAGAGAGTAAAAAAGGTGGCTCTCTGTGGCTATGAGCAGCGAGCTGCTCTCCATGCTTGGGTTTTGACACCAGTTTATGTGCAGTTTCCACGCCCACCTGGAGTCCACTATCAGTCCTCAGTAACAAACTCCTGACCCCAAGCCCAATCAACCTTCAAAGACACGGGGCTGGGACTTCTATCCCATAAAATAAGGTTGTCACCCCAGAGTCAACAGTGACTCAGCTCCGAGCACCCCGCTCCTCTAGAGTCACTTTGTAGCACTTCCTGCAATACCTGCAATAAAATAGCTGCCTTGCACAGGCTTTCTCTGACTCATTTTCCTCTTTCTGTGCCTGAGGGAGAGACAAACCTAGCGTGGAGGATTCTAGGGACTTCAAACCTCTGACCCACCACACTCAACAGAATGAAATATTCTTCACCCCCAAATGAAGTACTAATATATTCTACCACATAGATAATTCTTGATAACACCACACTAAGTGAAGAAAACCAGATCTAAAAACATGCACACTGTATCACTCTGTTTAAATGAAATATTCAAAGTAGTCACATATGTAGAAAGCTCAGCAGGGGCTGCTTGGGCGGAGGGGTGGAATGTGACTGCTGATGGACAGAGTTCCCCAAAGCACTGTTATAAAAACGAACTGGATTTGAAATTTTCGAATGCCACTTATGCTAACATCAATAGGAAATAATCAGAATAAGCCCCCAAAAGACATGCAAGAACTTTAATCTGAAAACTAAAAAAGAGTCCTGGGAAATCCGAGTAGATCTACATAAATGGAGAGGTAAACGTTGTTAATGGGTTGTAAGACAAAATGTTTAAGAACTCAGTTCATTCTCAACTGATCCATAGGTACAACGCAATCCACTGCAATACAATGCAATGTAAATGCATTTTTGTATACAGATTGTGAATAGGATTCTAAGATTTATCTGAAAATATGTAGAATTTATAAGAACTATTGCAGCAAGAAAAACAATAACAATTTGAAGACATTGCCTGATTTCAACTTCCATTATAAAGTTACAGTAATCAGTAGAGTGTGATATTGCTGTAAACAGTTGCTGGAAGCTAATGTTGCAGAATTTAAGATAGGAGAAGCTGTAGGAGAAATAGGGGGATTTTCTTTTGGGGTTTTAGGTGTACACCAGCCCAGTGGATTCACATCAAAAGGCTGAGCCCTGAACAGAGGAAAAACTCTAGTTTTATACATTTGGTTGAAAGGAGTTGTAGCTTGTAATGTGTGGGTGAGAAAGCAGAATGAAGACAATTTGTTAAGCTGTGGTGGTTTTGCAGCTTAATCCTAGTGGCCTTGGTCAGGTAAAAACACGATGTTATGAGAACAGGAGAGTATAAGGGAAAACTTGTTTCTCTTCTTTCCTAAGTTCTTCTTTACTAAAACTAAATTTTGAATAGAAATGCCATGCACATAGGCATTTGCATATGCAGTACATATCACTGGTGGTCAAGGTATTTAAAACACTAAAGAATTTAATGTGCAGAACTGTACAGCAAGTTTAAAATGGCAGAAGTAGGAACTTCACTAAAATTTCATCATAGAAAGAGATGAATTAGTAAGACAAATTCCAGTTTACTTTAGAATTAACTGCAGATATTTGTTAAGGTGGTTCTCAAAGAATTTTGTGATTAAATCTTACAAACAGGTCGGATTAGCCAGTTGTTCTTCTAAACTCATATTCTTTGGTAAATCCATGACGGCTTCAATGGCTTCTGCTTTTTCTTATTCTTTTTAAAAGCTAAAATTTGTTGCTTATATTTGTATGCATCTTTGTAATTTGCTTACTGATTAGTTCAAATTGTAAAAATAAAGGAGAAATTGATGTTCATTTTACTGTCTGTAGACTTAAGAGAAAGCGAATCAATTAAAAACGAGGTGTGGATTAGTCAGAGCTTGATAGATTAGTTTAAGGTCAGTGACTTTTCCACAAATTTGACTTTCTTCACAAGATGAAGATGGATCACCATGATAAGTACTTCCGGGGTCTCTCCAATACAGTCTCTTCATGGCACTGCCATTCTGAGTGGCACTTGATAACTGTGTCCACAAGAATACATCTTCATTTGAAAAATCTGGTGGCTCCAATGTCCTCAGTTATTTTTTGCTGAATAAAACATGATGCATTGAAAAAAGCATTTAAGTGTATGATTTTATAATCATAACCATAACTATAATTGTAGATATTAGTTTAATACATAAGTGGTATTTTGGTAGAAATCAGTAGCAAACATGGATCACAAAAATACTTTCTAAGAATATGTCCAAGTATCCTCAAATGATGGTGAATTGAATTCTCTTTATAACATCAGCCTCAGTCCTTTCTCATAGACAGAGAAGCTAAGGACAGAGTTCCTCCAGTATGCGAAATTATATAAGAATACAAAGGCTTCTTTCTCCCAGTTGGTTATTTAGTTAGTAACTTCCTGCTCTGAATGTGACTACCACAAAGCTCACAGGCTGTAGCAAGCACTATATTATCTTGTTTTCTGCAGCTTGAAATTTAAACAAAATTGCTTTTTCCATTGCTCCTGGAACAAGCACCATCCTGACCTCCAAGATGGAAAGAAGCCAGTGTCTCCCCAGCTGGCCTGCAGTCTGCTTTTTTGTGCAATCAAGGTTCTCCAGGAATAGTGACTGATGTCCTTAAGTTCCTCACACTCATTTTTGCTATGTACAATACCTCGGAGAAATTCAGAGCTTCTCAAGTTGAACTACTTGTTCCTGAGCCGCTGCTCCTTATGAGAGATTCATAGACCTGAACCTTATGCAACAAATGCAATTATTTCAACTTGGAACACGAAGGAGAAAATGTTACTGATTTCTATTACGCACAGTCAGAAGGGAAGGGAAAGAAGGACAAACTCCAGAGAAATGTAGAAGTATCACCTTGGGCCGGCTTTGACAGCTCTGACTAGGCAGAGATGTCCTGGGAGTTTCTTTTCTGTGGGACCCTGAAGCAGGAACCGGCCCTTCATCCCAGCACCGGTGGAGGAATGTAAACAGCATGGCGGCAGCGTGGCTCATGGGACACCGCACTCAACGCCAGCCATCATTCTCCTCAGAGTTCACCTGGTTACTCAGTGGCCACCACTGCCCTTTCTATCACACTCGGCATCATCGTCATCATCATCAATGATGGGAAAAGGGGAAGGCCAATAACAAGACAGCTTGGGCACTTTTATTTTTATTTTTAAACTTTGAAATAATTATAGATATAGAAATGTTCAAATTATAAAGAGTTTCACATATCTTTCTCCAACCTCCCTGTGTGGCAACACCTTGCACAGCATTTCGGAAGACACCGAATTGACATTGTCCAGATCTGTCAACTGGCTATAGGTCTAGCCACTTTTTACTATTTCAAACCCACGCTCATTAGGTATGTATGGAGGGGGTGGATTATGTTCAGTTGTATTCCACTTACAGAATCACTTATCCCATGTATAGATTAATATTCCATATATGGGTCCATATCAATTATATCAATGATCTCATGGGGCTAGAACAAACATTTTCAGCATATCCCTGTCCATCTCACACAGGTCACGGGACTTATGCCATCGCTTTCCATGTGGATGAGAAAATACCTTGCCGAAATCCCCTTGTTCCCCTTGGACTCATCACTCCTGCTTTACTATCTTTCTTACAGCCGAGTGGTACAGCTACCCGACGGTCTCAGGAGGCAAAGAAAATGAGTGGCAATCAGATGGCGAAACCAAGCTTCATTTTCCTGGCAGGTCCAGAGGAGCTTGCACCCCAAAGCTTGAGCCCCAGGCCAAAGTGGAAGTGCCCCATGTAGAGATCTGTGGGCCTCGGGGTAGGGGTCACATGCTGGGCAAGCAGGTTTACACAAGTGGAAGGGCGGAGTCAACAGAACATCTTGGAACATGAGGTGGGAACAGGTTGGGCATGAACAGTTACAGGTGTAGTGTAGGTACCTTTCACAAAGCATCTGATGATTCCTGGTGAAAGCATCACTTCTGTCCAGGGTATTTCAGAGAAGCTTTCTCTCTTTCCCTGAGTCTCAGACCAAGCTGAGGCCCTGCACAGCCACACCAGACCTGGGGCCCTTCTGTGTGGATTCTGCAGACCACCTGCAGCTCATCGCCTGACACGTGTTCATCTTACTCTGAAGCCTCCGTTGTCAGTATGTGCCGTGTCAGTGAGATGCCGGCACAGTTACGCAGAGCCCAGGCTTGCTCCGGATCCCTTTTTCTTCAGCTGCTGCCTCTCACCGGTCGCCTGTTTCCAGGAACAGCGGCTCTGCATCCTCATCAGCTCCAGTGCCCTCCTCACGGCCACTCTTCATCACCACACTTCAGGTTTCCATCTCAAAGCAGTCCTTTGCTTTTTAACTGGTCCTTCTGTTTCCACAAAGATCTAATGTATCTCTCAGACTCCACTCTCCTACCAGACTGGACGTGAATAAGAGAGTGCATCTGAGCACATCCTCCCGATGAACTGCTGCCCGGTAGGATGGCCGGAGCTGTAGGATGCTGCTAGGCTGGTCGCTACGGCTCTCTGCAGCTTCACCGCAACTCTGTCTAGACTCATCTCCTGGAAGTTCCCTTCTGGAATCCGAGGCTCCTCTGACTACCGAGCTGCCGGCTGTTCGCTCCATCCCTAATACTCTCATGGCCCCATGATTTGAAAGTGCTCAGTTCTCCCTGAGCTGAAACATCACTTATTTTCCTTCTCCCACCGCACATTCCTGCTCTTCTTTCAGAATTCTCTCCCATAAGAAGAATTCCACATTTTTTATCCTATCCAGCTACTCAGCATGTCTCTGACTGCATTAGAAGCCAGCCTACTGAAACATATTTTTCATTTTAACCTCTGAACTGAAAGACTCTGAATGTGAGAACCATTACTTATTAAACATTACCTCAAGTTTTTAGGATAGAGTCATTTTCAGAAATACATGCTAAATGAATGAGCATGTTATAAATACCAGTTAAAATTAATGGACTACTATAACTATGTTACCTGAGAAATGATTGTCTATGTCTTTTACTATATCTACAATAAATTGATATTAAGAAAGCTGTTTATGAAGACAAATGTTTTGGGTTGAATTGTGTCCCTACAAAAGGTAAACCAATTTCCTAATTCTTAGTATATCAGAGTTCAAACTTATTTGGAAAGAAGATCATTGCAGACATAACCAGTTAATTGAAGATGAGGTCATACTGGAGTAGCACATCTCCTTAACACAGTGTGGCTGTTCTGCATAAGAAAAGACACCAAGACAAAGGAAGACATAGTACACACAGCAGAAGGAGAGATAGAATTGCTAGAACTACAAGTGCAGGGATCCCAGAGTTGCCAGCAGACCCCCAGACTTCAGGAGAACAGGGAGGAGCTGTTTCTGGGCTTTGGAGGATGCACATCTCTGCAGACCCTTCTAGAGGTTTGGGACTTGCCTCTAGGTCCCCAGCAATAGGCTCCTCCTATGTTTGTGCTGCACTGATAATAAAAAGCAGATTATCTTTTCAAAAAGAAAGAAATGTAATTTATAGAAAATCTGAAGATTTTATTGATGAAATGTTTCTCTACTCTTTGAGACACCAGACTTTGATTTCTGTCACATATGCTCTTGAGTTTCCAAGTCTTTTGTGTTGCTTTCTATAGGGGAATGGACAGTTGGCTCTGGCTATGAAAGGGCATATTGCTGCAAATCATATCATTCCGCTCTGTGACTGTGACGCCTGTGATGGGTAATTTTATGCATCAACTTGCCTGGCCTACAATGCTCCAGGAAGACAGTCACAGAAGTGATAAATATTTCCAAACAGGAGACTTTAAGTGTTTCAGAATTTAAGAGGTCAAAGAGAACAATGAGTGAAGCCGGAGGATTTATTTTAGTACACATCAGCTCATCAGACTTACATCTAAAGGCTGAGCTGGCACAAAGAAAAGGCTCTAGTTTTATACATGTTGTGGAGAGGGCTTGGCCTACCCAGCACCACAAAACTTGTGGACAGAAGCAGGACAAAGGCAGTGGGTCAAGCTGTGACAGTTCTATAACTTAGCATATCTCGGAGGCCTTGGTTGGGTAAAAACAGGATCTTGTGAGAACAGAAGGTTGTGAAACCTTACTTAGGGGAAAATGTTATGAATTTTATTTGTAATATATTAAGAACAAGAGCTGTAAAGAGGGCAAAGTCTAAGGGGGACTTGCTTAGGTTGGGGAAACTTGTTTTTCCTTCTTTGTAAAGTCCTGCTTCATAAATAAATAGGTCACTCACTACAGTGAGAGTGGGTCACATCCGATTAGTTGAAAGCCTTAAGGAAAATGATGGAATGGTCACGAGGAACAAATAATTCAGCTTCAAGACATCAATGCTAAAAATTACTAGAATTTCCAACCTGCTAACTTTTCTACAAATCTCAGATTTTCCAGCTTCCACAATAATATAAGCCGGACTAGAACTGTTTCTCCGTCTTTGCACCATCTCTCCCTCCCTCCCTTTGTTGTACGTGTCTGGAGAATCGTGGGTCACACAGGGGCCAGCAGAGTGACTCCACCCTAGGGCGGGTGCTGGGGCCCTTTCAGGACAACCACAGCCCCAGGGAACAAGACTCCAAGCACAGCGGGGCAGCGACCCGACAGCAGGGCGCAGTGTGGCAGCTCCTGCGGACAACTTCCTTAATTCCTCAGAACGCAGATCTGTGGCCGGGAACATAGGAATGTGCGGAGATGCACTGGTTTGTAAGTAAATGTTGTCAGGAAGATGAAGTCAGGGCCAGCAGAGAACACGTCATGCTGTACTGTCTTCAGGAATTAGCTACCAAACAACACATATGAAGGGGACTCTTAGCACTTTCATGAGAAGGTATAATTACTTTTAACTTTTTCTTCTCTGTGGTGTGATTGACTTTGTTCGAAATAGGTTGAGGGGAAAAATGTCAAGGATAGTTTTTCTGCAGAGAAATACAGAGGCCCACATCCACTGCAGCCGAATGTAATTCTACCTTCACCTCTGCTTCTTTTTTGATGTCTATTCTCTTGAGCAGTACATGTTTACTCTCCTCACTCAGAATACATACAGTACACACACATACGCACGTACACACACACACACACACACACACACACACACACGGGGCACCCTGAGGAAGTTCACCTGGCAGGACGCAGGTGGTTATTTTTATTGTTGTTAAGAAACTAGATTCACTTTCAGAGACTCCATCACGGACTTTTTTGTGATGGTTGAGGTAGTTAATTTGCATCAGTAAAACTATATGAGTGGTATGGAACATAACCATATAAATTTATTATTTTTAAGAAATGTTTTCATATATAGGAAATAAGATTTCTTATATATATAAA
Organism: Petromus typicus; assembly: GCA_004026965.1. Taxonomy (NCBI): domain Eukaryota; kingdom Metazoa; phylum Chordata; class Mammalia; order Rodentia; family Petromuridae; genus Petromus; species Petromus typicus. Next base: position 15,041 of record PVIR01016677.1, on the reverse strand, counting down.
TATAAATAATCATGGAATTATTTTCTATGTATTGAGCTTATTGGTACATTTTAGATGTATATTATGGTCACATCCAGCATTATGAATTTGTACCTGTACATGGTATATCTTGGTTTTCATTTTTTCCCATCCCTCTGCCCTCCCTACCACATCACACCCTTATATGAATAAGCTTTGCTTTCATTTTTAAATTTTTACTATCAAATGATTTCTTTTTCCTCTGTCCTTTCCCTTACCTCCCCTTTCCTTTTTCCTTTGATCATTTTCTTCCTATCATACAGTCTGGACCTCACTTATACCTCCAGTTTCTCATACTATAGAAATGATACCACACTTACACATCTGTGTCCTATTTATTTCACTTATGAGTATATCTTCAAGATATACAAGATACATCTTTTTAAATACTAATATCTCTACTGTACCATTATTTATGGCTGAGTAATAATACTCCAATTTATTAAAAAACCTCACATCCTACTCCATCTCCAGTTGGTGAGCATTTGGTGATTATTTGTGGCCAGTCTTGCCAACTGTTTTTCTAACAGAGACAAAGTTAATAATTGGATGGAGTAAACAATCACTAATGTTCTCTCTAGTTAATCACATGAGGATCCATTAATAGCTTTAAACTTTTATCTTATGGTCAGAGAAGGAAGGTCAGAGTTTCTTTTGCCTTTCTGAGTTTCTGAAAGTACCCTTCAAAGCAGAAGCCCCGCACATCACAGAGACACACATGAAGATGCTCATGAACACAACACGAAAGCTATGTACAAGTTGGACATATGAACTTTTTTCCTTCCAACTGAGTGCTTCCTGTAGGCAAAGTCAGTATCTGGGGTAGCCAAATCTAGAATATAAACAAAGATGCTGATGTTGTCACTGTTTATAGCAGTCTATTTATTAGCAGTTCATCTTGCAACTCAGATTGTGTGAAAATCAGGATTTTCAAAGTATATGCTTTTTGTCTTTGTTGAAGTCTCTAGTCTCCTATCATTTTTATAAATAAAAAATAAACTTTCCACAAGCCTTGTAAATCTTTGACAAATTTTGAGTATGTAGATAATTTTTGCAGGAATATTGTTTCCAAGAAAAATAAAGGAATTTAATTTCCAAAGAACTGAGATAATGATAATTTCTGATTTTATCCTATTTTGCTAGTTGATTTGATTACTCTGTAATGATTCTTTTATTCATTTTCTGGATTCAAGTGCATTTTATTGTCTCCTCTACTTATTGGTTCACTAATGAAAACTGTGACATATTTAAGGAATCATTTATTTCCTCTATAACATCTCATTTATATTTCTGTTTCCAGGAATCCATCTACTGCAGTTGTGCAATTTCCCACACATTTATGGAGAAGGTTTTCGGATTATTATGCCAATATGATGGAAAGGGGGGCTATTTCCATGGGCTATGAAATAATATCTCTTCTCGTTCGGGACGTAATCTCCCCCTATTATATCCTTTAATCCTATAGTAACTACCCCTTAAATCTCTAGGTGGGAGTGAGATATCATTAGATTTTATTTGCACTCTGAAAATGAAGTTGTTGCCGCAGGCACCCAGCAAGTAATCACAAATCGTATGTTTTAAGAGGAGTGAAGAATTTGCACTCAGTTCTTGAGCTCACTGGACGTGCAGCAGTGGGGTGGTGTTAGCTCGTCACTGCCCTCATCACGAGCACGGAGGTGCCTCAGAGGAAATCCAGGCATGTGAGCGGAGCGGTGGGCGGCCTGGAGGCAGAGGCAGGCTGAGAGCAGCTGGCAGGCAGTGCCTGAGCTGTGCTGGACTCAACAGTGTCCAGAGTCAACAGAAGTTCTAGAATTGCTATTCAGCTCCCAGCATTCTGCTTGACACTGATAATATTTTGAAAGTAGCTTGATGCTATCCCAACAATGTATGTGAACAATGTCTTAATTTGTGTTATTTCTAATGGTGATTAATAATTTAAACTTGTACTGATACTTGCAATTGAGGCCATGGAACAAGAGTGCGCTGGGTGGTTTATTATCTTAAATGCTGAAATTTCATTCTGTACAGCTAATGCAAAGTTAGACGTCTGTCCCGGTCCTTGCCCTTGCAGAATTTACCTATTGACAGTTTGGTTGGGATAAAGGTTTATATTTGTACGGTATTTGTACTTAGCACTAATAACGTAGATAGAGATTTTTCCTACATAATGTTTACCACTTAAACTTTTGTTCACAGACCTACGAATTTAAGTTTTGAGTTATTTCTCTTTGTCCTTTGTTATTAATGGACAAGTTATTAATTTCCAAGTTGCTCCTTGATTTCCTTGCATTTATAGCATGATCGTATGTTTTGTAGTATAAACAGCATGCTCTCCAAATATATGGAGAAAGAGAGAGAGCAAAAGAGAATTATTTATAAGGCAAGTTCAATTTCATTTAAGAAAATGAGGAAAGTGAGGTAACATCAGACACACAGAAGACTAAAAAGCGCAGGAAAGGTCTCATCTGTGAGAAATCAGAGCTGGTCGAGCAGCTCCTCCGGCAGCTGAACGTGAAACCAGCACAGGAGACCAGCGCCCGGCGTCGGACAACCAGAAAACGCCCCACTTCCCACCTTCCCCCTGAGAAGCGGAGGACCTGCCTTTTCCAGCAGCTGCGCAGAGCCCTGACGCCCGCTGCCCCAGGCCCGGCACCCTCGGGGGTCCCGGAGACGTGAGTGCCCGCGCCCACCGCGACTGGCAGAGCTGGCCGCACTTGTTCCGGGGTGTGGCTTCGGGCGCGGCTCCCTCAGAACCGACTCGCGTTGCTGTGACAGCGCTTTGAAGGTCGTAACCCAGGTACCCAGGGGCTGTGAGAACAGAGAGGGGCATCTTGACTGGAGGCCACCGAATGCATCCCTGCGGATGGCACATCGTAGCCCTCCGGTGACATCTCTGACGTGAGTTATGTGTGACCGACAGTGTCCCAGCTCTGACGGCAGCAGGGGATCTTCGGGGGATACTCACCGAGCTGGGGAGGTGGGCGTCAGTGATGGTGCCAACCCCGCCCTGAGCCTGGCTAGTTAGGGCAGCCCCCCTGCTGCCAGTCTCCATGTCCCAGAGCTTAACCTTGGCGACTGTCTTTTTAAAACAGTGCTGTACCCACAGCCCCTCTGCCTGTCACTCTAAACTCTTGTGTGCGTTTATTCCTCCATGAAATTAAATGTCAGTGTTTAAGCCATGCACTCTGCGAACTCATGCAACTAGTGCTGAAAATCATAAGTGTTAACTAGTCAGGAAAAGGACTATCAACGGTCCTCACGAATCAGCAGCACAAGGAATCCCAGCTAAAACCTACCAGAGTCGATTTCATCATAAAGCTCTCAAGCGAGAAATTGGCGGTCACTGCGGAAGCAGTTCCGCGCGGAGGGACCCAGCGCTGATGACCGGAAACACAGCAGCCCTTCCAGCTCTGTCCCCGCCAGCGTCCGCGGAGGGCTGAGCCTCAGCCAACAGAGCCGGGGCGCCTTCATGGAGGCGCAGCGTTAAAACAGTGCTCCTCTTCCGGCTCGGAAGAGCAGACAGCGAGCCCCCAAACCCTGGAGACAGAGTCGCGTGGGTGGTGCAGGCTCTGCGTTACCGGCTGCCATGCGCTCTGGGCCTCTTGCCCTGGCCCGCATCAGCAGCTCAGTGCAGGTCTGGAGCCATTCAGTTCAGTACAGAAATACTGACAAGCCTGTGCTTCTTTCAGTTTTCTTTAAACCTTGTCCTTAGAATTTAAGTCATCTGATGACGTGCGTTATCCTGAGAGCGCCCCCCTCTCGCATGGTGCACCTTACCTTGTTGGTGTCTGGTGTGGTCCCCAAAGCCCTACTGTAAAGCCTTGGTACCCAGCGCACGGCATCGTGAGAGGCAGTGGGCCTGTGCGGGGTGACGAGGCCCTGCTGGCCTCAGGTGGACTGAACTGTGTCACCTCACTATGGCCGGACCCTCCAGTGCCGGGAGCCACACAAACCACTCACCTTCCCACTGATTTGCACAGGACACCATCCGTGTGCGCAAACTCTCCCATGCACGTGTGCTGTGCGCAGGCAGACGTGGGGTCCAGCTTCCAGGTGGCCACACTCCGAGTGCGTGTGTGCGGCGAGTAAACAATTCAGTTGTTGATAATCTCCAGAAGATATTTGAATTTTAACCAAAGAAAGGCTTCAGGAATTACAGAAAACCTATTTAACATTCAGCTTAAATCTCACAGTGCCACAGTGAAACCGGGAAACTGTCATTGAAACCGAGCCACAGTTGAGAAATTAAATATATTCTAAATATTCAAATGGGCTAATATACATTAGCGAAAGCAAACAGACAAGAAAACAACCTTATTGTAGAGGAGACATCAATATTCCCTTTTCCCACTGACAACATGCTCCATTCTAACACACTGTTTTGCTGCTTGTCTTTCGACACCAAATGGCATCCGCAGAAGCGGTTCCCGGACTGCATCTTTTCTCTTTTTATTTGTTCCCTCGTTGGTGGAGCTGAAGACTAAGCTCCCGGCCTGTTGAACACCCTCTCGGCCGTGAGATACATCCCAGCTCTGAGAGTACACCTGTTACAGTAGAAATGCAAACGGGTGTGGGCAAACGTGGTTCTCTTTCCAGCGCGGGGAACAAATACATCATTTACGTGAAGAATCGCTTCCGGACGCCTGGCCCGGGGACCGTTCGGGGTCTGATAGCAGAGGAAGTCTCTTTAAAAACACAGCTTAAATAGTTTGTTAAAATTTTCCTTCTTATTTCATTTGTGAAGCAGCTGGTATATGACTCATGTTTATAATGCAAAATGAGAGAAAGGAGAACTTTCCCCAGGATTTCTGATGCATGTTGTCCGGGTCCCGCTCCAGAGCTGTTGTCCAAAATGCCGGTTTGGTTTGTGAAGACAGAACTCCGTCGTCTGCTTGGTTTTAAGTAATTGTGGGAAGTTGTGATAGGACCTGGGGATGGTGGAGAAACAAAAGCATACACCTGAAATAAAGTGGAAAAAAAGAAGTAAAAGACAGTCAAATGTAGGAAGTTATATAAGGATCGAAGACAACCACAATAACTAAAAGATACTTAACAGCTCAAAACCACAGTGTGTGCGGTAGACAAAGCTTCCCTTCATCTTGGAAACTGCCAGCCCGATCAATTAGGGGGCAAGCGGGCATCAGCCGGAGACCGAGGGCAGGAAGGAGGCCTGAACCTCAGCTGCCACCGGCCTTCCACTGCTTGTGATGATGTAACCTTTGTCCGTCAGCTCAGTCTTGTTCAAATGACTGAATCACTCTCGTTTGCTAAGGTCTGTGGGGTAAATGATAAAGAGCTTGATTTCTCAGGAAACAGGAGACAGGATAGTATGGAAGAGATTCTGAAAGCAAAACAAACTCCACCACAAAGGGAAAAATGAGCCGATAGTGCACACTTGTAATCCTAGCACTCAGGAGGCTGATGCAGGAGGATTTCAGCCAGGTTAAGGTCAGCCTCAGATACGTAGGGAGTTCAAGGTCATCCTGAATTGATTCCCCCAAAAAATTATGAAATTGAAGCCAACATGAGTGATTAGAACGGATTAGCTTCCAATATTTGAAAATTTTTATGTCTTTATAATAACTTCTTTCTAAAAACAGTGAGCAACTTAGTAGTCACTATATTTCAACAAAATTTAAGAGATTTTATTAATTTAAGAGAACTATAAATCACTGACACTGCTTCACATACTTAATATCACATTTTATATTCCTCTAAATTAGCTTATTGAGTGTAAGTGCATGGATGCTCTATCGATCCCCATTCACTCATAAATTTGAACAAAACAGTGCTGGACCGAACACGCTAACCAAGAATCCATCTGCACCAGGAAGTGTGAAAGGTGGTAATAAATTTTCTAGAAAACCGTGTGTGTTATAAAAAAACAATTTCACTGAAGATTCATCTAAATTTAGATGTATTAAATATGGAATTTTTATGATAATGCTGTATTGTATAATTCAGGAACACAAGTCATTGCCAATTTGAAACACGATTTTATTGAAAAATCCATTGTACAGATGTTGGACTCCGAGTAAATCTCAGGCCCTTGCCATTTGCTTTGCTGTGCATTGCTCGGGGCAGTGAGGAGGGAGATGGTGGTGTGGGGCTGGTGGGCTGTGTGTGCGTGGCCCTCTCAGGATGCGCGTGGTGCTTCCACACAGCAGCAGAGACTTTAGCTGTGGCTGTGCAGTCCTTCCAGGCTCTGAAATAGCTGTGCATATGAAGCATAAGGAAAACACGGCCCTGGAAGTTGTCTCGTCTCTTTCCAACGAGTCTCATGATTTCCTCCTGTCCGCATCTCTGTCCGGCCTGCCCGCCACTCTAACTGACCCAGAGTCTCTGCTCCTCCCTCGCATAATTGTGGTTTCTCCTCACAGTTCCTCATCTGCTTAAATCCAAGCCGTCCTTTTCTTTCTGCTGTGTAAAAATTCCTTTGTTTCCAAGATTTTTTTTTTTTCCTCTGTATAAGTCACAAAACAGAGGAGTGGCAGTAGCAGAGGTTAACTGGCATCATTTAGACTAACAAAATATTTGGCTCAGAAATATGTCTAATGTAGAAATGTGTGAGCGTGTGGAGTTTCTTACATTATGAACATCACAGATTGGATGATCTATTTCTTAAAGTTCCCAATTTTTATCAGTGTGTTGGCTGTAAAGAGTGTTTTCATGTGTGCTGTTAACAGGTCTGCGTGCTAGCTGAAAATATCTTACTCATACTGACATTAATTCATTCCATAGAAATAGGCTTTACTAGTTTGTAAAACAGACTGCAAGTGCCTTTGTAATTTAAGTTTTTAAGCAGCATTCTGGAAGATCTAAGTTTTTATGAGTTTGAGGCTCTGTTATCGTATGAACGCAATGCGATGTAAGTAGTACTGTTCGCTAATGGGGCAAGTAAGTATTTTGACATAAAAATTGCTTCAGCATTCTTTGTATTTTTCCTAGTAGCAATCATTGCTAACCAGTGGATTGAGTGATCACTGCAGTGTGTAATGGGACTTGAAACACAAGCAGAATATTGCTTTTTGAAAATGCATTTGATGCCAAACATCTCCTGTAATCCTTATTAGAGATTGCTTCAATATTGGGAACCACACAAAAAAGGCCCTTTATCTTTTCAGTTATTCATTCACTTCTATGAGCTTATTGGAATTTTCAAATGTGTGAAAGACATTAGACCTGCAGTTTACACAATAAAATGGGAAAAGAAGAGACACTGAAAAGCAGATAAATCTCAGAGAACTTCTAAGGGGGGACCAGCCACCTATACAGATGCTGAGCACTGGATTTTAACCTAAGCCAGAGAATGAGAAATGTTAAAAAGAGAAATGAAAAAGCAGATTAATAAATGTCCCTCCCTTTAGAGAGCCATAGTTTAATCTTTAAAAACTTCACAATGGATTTTGTGAATCTAACTTTTCATCATTTAAATGGGGGAATAAACAATGCAGGACACATGTTGATATACAAATGTCAATTGATAATTCATATTACTTTGACAGACAACGGGAGATACCAAAGCTACTTTTAAAAAATTCTAGCCTTTCAGAATGGAGAAGTTGTACATTCTTAGAAGAAGAGTTATACCTGTGCATTGGTGGTTCTTGTGAACCACCGTGCAGATTCCGGGACTCAGAACCATGGCATCGCCCTCTGATTCACAACAGCCCCACGTTTCCGGCTGTGTTCATAGTAGGTGGCAGCCTCTTTCCACCTCCTGTCAGGTGACATGAGATCTGCTCCTTCCCAGTCTGTGCTGCCTAAGAGGGGCCATAGAAATTAGCAGGTCTGTCTGTTTTAATATTTAGGTCTCTTATCCACTTTGATTTTAGCTTGGTACACGGTGAAAGAGTTAGGTCTAGCTTTAGTTTTTGGCAAGTTAAAGCCCAGTTTTTCCAGCACCATTTGTTAAAGAGGCTATCATACCTCCATTGAGGATTTTTGGCTCCTTTGTCAAAGATGAGGTAGCTTAGTGTATCTGGAGTAGTTTCTAGATCTTCTAATCTACTCCATTGATCCTCAGGTCTGTTACTTTGCCAGTACCATGCAGTTTTTATCATGGTGGCTTTATAGTTTAGTTTCAGGTTCGGAGTTGTAAGACCCCCCACCATGTCCCTGTTGCTTAGAATTGCTTTTGCTATTCTAGGTCTTTTGTGGTTCCAGGTGAAAGTTTGGATATTTTTCTCTAGATCATGTGAAACATACTGTTGGGATTTCAATCGGGATTGCATTGAACCTATATTGTAGGTGTGGGAGCATAGCCATTTTGACTATGTTGGTTCTTCCTATCCGGGAGCAAGGTATGTCTTTCCATTTTTTAAAAATATTTTCTTCTATCTGCTTTCTCAGAGTGCTGTAGTTTTTGGAGTAGAGGTCTTTCAACTCCTTTGTTAGATTGATTCCTAGATATTTCATTTTTTTTGGATGCTACTGTGAAAGAGATTGATTCCCCAATTTCTTGCTCAGTGAATCTGTTGTTTGTGTATATAAAAGCTAATGATTTTTTAGCATTAGCTCTGTATCCAGCTACACTACTAAAACAGACACTCTAAATCTGCTACAAAACAGCTTAGGTAAACTCTTGAAGACATTGGCTTAGGGAAAGACTTCTTGAACAAAACCTCTGTAGCACAAGAATTGGCAGAAGACATCAACAAACAGGATCTCATTCTATTAAAATGCTCCTGCACAGCAAAGGAAACTACCAACATAACAAAAAGGCAACCAACAATGTGAGAAAGAATCTTTACCAGTTGTTCCTCAGACAAAGAGCAACTGTCTAGAATATATAAAGAGCTTAAAAAAATCAGCCCACCCAAATTTAAAGACCCAGTTCAATAATGGGCACCCGAAATGAACAGATACTTTTCAGAAGAAGTAAGAGCAGATAAGAAGTATATGAAGTAATACTCGACATCATTGGTCATTCAAGAGATGCAGATTGAAACAACACTGAGACTTCATCTCACTTCACACAGAGTGGCTGCCATGTCAGAATTAGCCAGCAACAAATGTTGGCGAGGCTGCAGACAAAAGGGAACCCTTCTCCACTGTTGGTGGGAATGTAGACTCGTATAACCCCTGTGGAGATCAGTGTGGAGATTCCTGAGAAAACTAGGATTGGAGGTCCCATTTGACCCAGCCATCACTCTGCTAGGTATACATACAAAGGAATTAAAAGATTCATTTCACAGAGACATAGGTGGGCCCATGTTTATAGCAGCTCAGTTTGTGATTGCTAAGTCTTTGAAACAACCCAAATGTCCATCAACTAGAGACTGGATAGAGAAGATGTGGTTCTTTTATAGAATGGAGTATTACTCTGCCATTAAAAATGATAAGACTGAGTCATTCATACTCAAATGGATGTACCTTGAGTACCTCCTCAAAAGCAAAATAAACAGTTCACAGATGTGTAAATATCATATCTTTTCTTTATTATGAGAAAATGAAGTTGTAAATGATTTGTAGTATGTATAGTTGATATTGTGAAATAGAAAATATTTAAAAAAGAAGAGCGTGTAGGGCTAAGTAATGAGGGGAAATGAATGTGATAATAATAAATAAAAGAGGAAACAAATTATGTATAGGGGGTCAGCAGGAATGCACGCTTGGGGGGGGGAGGGAAAAAAAACGAGAATCAAGTCAAGTTATATTCTGGTACAAACCGTCAATGTTAAATGCGATGATGATGTGTATTCATAATATACCAATAAAGAATTATAATATGTTTTTAAAAAGAAAAAAAAAGAAAGAAAGAAAGAAAGTAGAAGGACCGGAAGCTACTCAGACTTCTGTGAGTCCCCGGCTCAGGCCAGGCTGTGCTGAGGGACTAACACCGCCCGGATCACAGGTCTGAATCCACGGGATCTGGCTCCTGTCCCGGCCGGGTGCCCACTGATGCCCAGGGTCCTGCCGGCTCCGCTCTCGCTTGGGGCCAGCCGCTGAGCCGCGGGCGCCGGCCCGAACGTGGTCTCTGCGTCAGGAAGCCCGGTAACATTTGCAAAGGGCTGTACAGGCCTTTCTACCATATTCATTGTGTGTTACTCAGAGTCTTTTGTAAAACAGAATCTGCTGTATAAACCTGTATGAAACTTTTATTTTAGATCAAGTATCATGGAAATAGTCTGTTTTTCTTCTAACTTTTTTGATGCTTACTTTCTGATGACTTTTTTTATATATATTTTTAATGTGAAATTGATAGTACTTTTTTCTTTTAATCATGACTGACAAAATTTAAATTTTGTATATTAAAACTGAGATGAATTTAAAGCTCAATTATGAATTTTGTTGAAGTTTAGGACTGTTTTTGTTTTAATTTTTGGTGATATACATTTTCCATTTACAGTTCTAATTTGTTATTTCTTTTTTGCTTCATTTAATACCAAAAAAATTTTGTAGAACAAGAAAAGGTGGGGAAAAATCAATTCAAGTGGAAATTTATAAAAATGCTCTACATAATCAAAAAGTCTAAACTCAACATTAAGAAAATAATGGAGAACACTCCAATAAATATCCGAAATGTGCAAAAGAAAAATTTTATTCAGAAAAAAACTACCATTAAGTGAACATTTTAACAGTTATTTAAAAATTTATAATGAACCAAAATAAAAAAGAGATAAACATAAGTGTATGAAATGCTAAAGGCACCTAATACAATGACCGCCAGTCTTCTCGTGCTTTCACAGATAACAGGATTTCATTTTCTATGTCTGAGAGAAATTCCACTGCGCATGCGCAGCATCTTGCACAGAGACGCCTTCCCCGAGAGGAACACAGGCACCGAACGTCACCAGCTCACACACGTGGCGCCGACCGCGTGACGCCCTCTAAATATGTGCCTTCTGTGTCATTCAGTTAAAAATAGAATACAAATAGAAAAAAGGAAAGGCTAAAGTAAAAGAAAGCTAGGTATTTGCAGATAAAAAAATCAGCAAGTCCAATGACAAGCAAAAGAAACAAAACCATCAAGGATGGGAAAAGCCGATAGATAGAGGTAGGAATCGCATCTCCGAAGGGACCCCCGGGGACAGATTCTAGGCTGAAATTGAGACGGCGAGCGCTGAGCGTGCGCTGGAGTGGCCTCCTCAGAGCCGGCTACGGGGGGTCAGAGTGAGAAAGCAGAACGGGCGAGACTGAAGAAAAGACGAGCAGAATCTCAGCTCACAGGTCAGCATGAGCAGACAGCGACTCAAAAGCAGACCTACAACAAAATCTGAAAGGACTGCCAAAGTCCTCGTGACGCCGGTCTCCCGGGGGGCCGGCCCCGTCTCCCCGGACACCTCCGCACCTCCTGCGCCTCTGCACAGTCTGCAGCTCGAGTTTTATTTCCTCTCTAGTTGTCCTCGTTCCGCTCCGAAAACAAGGGTCAGTATGCAGTGTTTATTTGTATGTAGCTGCCGTTTCGCGCGGTCCCTCGAGTCCCGCGTCAGGCGCGTCCACCTCTGCACGCACTTCCTGTGCCGCAGTGGGAACGGCGCAGGTTAAGTTGGAGGAAAAGGGAAAGAAACAGGACCTCTTCCAGCCTCCTAGGTGTTTGTTTCTGTTCTAATACTCAGATCTTTGAACCACTTGGATTTTAGGTTTTTATGTATGGGGTTTATTAGAACACATTTCGAAAACGTGAATTTGTGCTGCACTTACTTTTAATTTGACCTGGTTTTTGTTTGACTCTGGAGTTTCCAGGAGAAAGTGACTCAGACTGTAAACTGAGTGTGCCCCTGGAAAGACTCCAGGAGCAGCATCCCAGTAGGTACACTGAAACTGGCTTGTGCATCTCATGTGCCAGTTTAAGCAAACAAGTGTTTAAAGATACCAAGTGCAGAAATCATTACTAAATGACAAGCTGAGCGGTCACCTTCAAGCTTCCTTTTCAGATTACTTGGGTGAAATTTTCTGGAGTCTCTTAGGTCAAGAAAAAAGGTTTGAATGGCACTCTTCCATGGACAACATAATCCTCTGAGACGGCTAGCGCGGCTGTAGCTTAGTGAAAGGGCATCTGTGGAGGGGCTGCCCTTGCTATTTTTTTTAAGGCACCATCTTAAAGCACTGATGATTTTTCTATTTATCTCATTTTCTCCCAAATTTCTACTTATCTTTAGTTGTATCTACAAATTCTTTCAAGAATTTTGCACTAAATTTCTATCTTTCCCATAGAATAAATAATAATCATGCTAAACACTATGTTTATAGAAAGTTAAAATTAAAAAGAAAATGTGGTATTTACACAACACAGAGTACTACTCTCCCATACAGAAAGACAAGCCTGAGTCATTTAAGGAAAATAGATGCACCTTGAAACCCCATATTAACTAAAATTAATCACACAAGCTTCGGTTTTGGGTTTTTTTTTTTTTTTTTTTGACACAGGGTCTCGCTTTGTGGTTCAGGCTGGCCCTCAGCTCAGCCTCCAACTCACATCACAGCAATCCTCCTGCCTCTGCCTCCCGAGTGCTGGGATTACAGGCTGTGCCACCACGCCCGGCACTGTGGTATGTGGTACTGATTGCTGCTGGGGTGAGTCTCCATGCCCAGTATTGTTATGTAGTTACCAGGAATCGAACCTGGGTCCTTGCACTTGCAAGACAGGCGCCGGAACTACTGAGCTAAATCCCTGGCCCACAAACTTCAGTTTTTAACAAACAGTCACGTAACATATAGATTAGACAAAGTAGATCCTTCTCCAAGGGGGAGGGAGGAGATCAAGAGGTGGAGGGACAAGGGTTGGGAAGAGAAGCTAGACGCGCTGTGTACACGCACTAGCGCCGCACAGGGAAAGTGCGTGTTCTGTGCTCCACACACGTACTCATGAAACAGAAAGGTAAGGAGAAAAATTCAAAAACACTAAAGCAAAAGGAAAATACAGAAAATTTAAAAATGTTGAACAACATTGGCATCTCAGTTGATTTAAACGTATTGGTTTCAATATGTCTGTAGTATTTTTATAGATTTAAGCTCCTTTCCTAATGCTTTTATTTATGAATTCGTCATCTCATAAAATTCCTTTACAGTGAAATGTTTTTATTCAACAGTAACTATTCTGAAGTTTTCAGTACTGTTTATAACAAAAACTGAGGGATTTTTTATTGAAAGGTGAACTAAGAAAACTAATTATCCAGCTTTGTTTTGTTTTATTTTTTAAAATTTAAATCTTTATTGGTACATTATGAATACACATCATCGTCACATTCAACACTGAGAGTTTGTACCAGAATATGACATGACTTGATTTTCATTTTTGTTTTGTTTTTTAAATGGGTCTTGCCATGAAGTCCAGGCTGGCCTCGAACTCCTGGCAGTCATGCCTCAGCCTCCCAAGCACTGGGATTACAGACGTGTGGCAGCATGCGTGGCTCTAGTTCAAATTGCTCTTGCTTCTTTCCTACACAGAATGTACCACATTATATTGCAAATGTTTATTTGCTGTTTCCTCTTAAGAACTGGCTGTGTTTGGGTATCGCCAAAGCCTTTCAGTGGTATTATCCATTGTTACTGATAACATATGAATAGTACATAGAAAACATTCAATGAATGACCTTCCTGAATAAGAGAATATTTAATATCTGAGTAATAAGAGAATATTTAATATCTGAGTAAACCAATTAATAATATAGAACCTCTGTATATTTGGTGATAGTTATTCATTCTTTTTGTGCAGGTACCTTAGGATTTTTCTTATTTTGCTTTTTGCCTGAACACTATCACATTTTAAAGAGTAATCATCATAAAAAACCAATAGCAGAGTGAAAAACAGAAGAATGAGTTATGGAAATGCTTAAATTTCTTAGACATTATGTTTAGATTTTATGTTGATATTTCACGTGAGGTTATTAATTTTTGAAAAGGAATGAAAATCCACCTTATGATTTCCACAACCAGTAGTTGATATACTGACAGTTAATTCATTCTTTCACCTCATATGGAATTTAAAAATAAATATTCTTCAAGGAAAAAGATCAAACACGATTGAGTCACCTTGTGGGCACCATCTGCGTGACAGACCGAGTAGAATCCGTACACAGCCATCACTTTCCAACAGTGAGGAATGAAATATTTTCCCTTCACAACATTAGTAAATTATGACAAAGCTCTGACACATGGAAATGAAGTATCTGGAGTACGGATCTCTTTTTCCAATTTATGTAAAAGAACTGCAGGACTAGCAGGAGCTCCTCTGGCAATGATATCATTAAATTTTGTTTCTGCCGTTGAAGTGAAATGCAGATTTGATAGATTAGATGAAATCTCTCAAAAGTTAGTCAGACTGACAGTGATGGCATTATTTAGTTAATCTGTTAGCATAATGCATCAGTAGCTTCAAAGTACACAAATAAATATACAGTAGTAATGAGGAATTTTTATTAAGTTAATACCATCTTACATTTGATGATTCTTAAAGAGTTTTTATAATAAATACAGCTTGAAGCTATGATCTTCTTGGAAATGATTATATAATCTTGTCAGCTCATTTTCACTTTAAATCAATGCAGCACATAATAGCATTTTTGTCCAATTTTCTAAGACAGGAATTGGAATTTCTTTCTTGCAGAGACAATTTTTACTTTAAATATCAGATTCACACATATATGGTGAGTTCTGTCTCTATTGTGCTCTTAATTAATAGAGAGAAGCCAGAGTTAATTAGAAGGTGCCCAGGAAGGGTACTTCCGGCCTGAGTGTTGTGGGGGATGGGCTGTTCTCTAGGTGCACTTCAAATCGGGAATTAAACAAAACAGCTGAATGGGAAAGTGATGCAGGGTCTTAGTACATGCCCACATTTTAAACTGAGGTGGAATTTGCATATTCTCGGTGATTTGCATTTTCCAAGCCAGGACCTGGAGTCCTATAAGAGGGAATTTAATTCAGGTAAACAAGCTGACAAAAATCAAAGTGTGGCGGTGCTCAGGGCTATGAAAGGGCAGCCGAGCACCTTCCACAGAGTGTCCGCTTGTGCAGCGATCTGCCAATAGCGAGGCCAGGTACTGTGCTATAGCTGACGTGCTCCAGTAAGAGCGGGGCGC
>PVIR01016676.1:23816-36308 GCA_004026965.1 Petromus typicus | reverse complement strand
TATTTAGTTATTTCTTGTCCTGACTTTTGCTTTCAGTGTCAGCTTTCACTCCTTACTCCAGGGTAGCCTAGAATTCCCTCTGAAGGTCACACTGGCCTCTAATTTGTAATCCTCTTGCCTAAACTCCTAAACACTGGGATTACAGGTATGATTATCTTTTAAGTAGTCTCAAACTATGATGGAATCACATTTGTACTTTTTAAATACTTTCACAGCTGAAATATCATATTTGAAAATATTTCCTCATCCCAAAATAAAACTTTTTTACTTTATTTTCTTAACAGGTACTGTAATCACATTCTGCTACTGAGGTAAGGGTATAATATTTCCAGTAATTATGATGCCTACCATTTGTTAGATATTTTCTGTGATCAGGAACTTTTCTAAGTAGTGTGTATGATGTTGCTAAAATATCAATTTTTTCTGCTAGCAGCATTATTTCTCTCATTTTAATAATATAGGAATGGAATGGCTGAAGTTCAAATGATCTGCCGAGACTAGGAGATTACAAAGCTAAACAGTACACTGTGCAGTCTGACTCCAGAGTTTTCTGTGCACAACCAGAATCGTGTGTCCTCAAGAGTTGATCACGTGTTCAATTATGTTTCCTGGAATAATCTATCCCTGGGGCCCTGATTAAAAACCCCTTTTATGTTCTGTGTAGCTCACATCTGGACTTCTGGTCTGCTTCTTGGCTTTCTTTGCTGTGACAAGATTCTAGCTTCCTAAACTTGTGCCTGATGAAAGAGTTGCTACCCTTACAGAAGGCTTCCTGCCCAAGTCCATTGACATTAGGGAATAAACATCCTCTTGCATATTATATCTACATGGCTAGAGTATACCAAAGCTTTTATAATGCATTTACCTAATATAAATAATGCTGGGAGATGAATAGAGACAAGAGAAATAGCATCAGTCTATTACGATCATTCTTTAGCATCCTATATTGGAAGAATGACATTATGCACAGTGTCTTAAAGGTCATCCTATTGTGAGAGTTGATGGCAGACATCCTTCTGGATTTGCATTGAAGGAAGCCAGTCAGATAGAGCTCCCAGTCTATGGATAAGGAAGGCTTTCATTTCCACTCACAGGGATACCAGGGACGCCAGAAATCATATCATTCAAGAAAGCATTGGTGCAAATGATAGAAAAGTATTACTTTGACTGACGTGCTTGTAGTATATTATTTTTAATGAGATCAAATGATGAAATTACTCTTTTTGGTCTCTCTTATCAATAGTGCAGCATAGTATCCTCCTGCCAACACAATCTGGGCATATTTTTCTGACAGAAGCAACAGTTTTCTTAATTCCAACCCAGTCTTTGCCAGATTTCCTAAATTTAGATCCCAGTGTTGCATTAGACTTTGGCAGTGCACCACATGCCTGACATTAGCTTTGCTTCCAACTTTTACCCCTTTCTGTTCAAAAGCCCTTTTGCTCTCAACTTGTTTATGCAGCACTTTCTGAAATTGTTTTCTCTTTTAGCACTGTGCAGTCTGAGACTGAAACGTTTAAGAAAAAACAATGATATTTTCCAAGTCAGATGTGTGTCTTTGCAGATTACAAATTAAAGTCTTATACTGACCTGGGTTATGAATTTTTTCAATAATTATTTACTATTTTTATGCTGATCACAGTATCATTTCTTTTACTGAAATTAATAATTACATTTTTAACTTCTGAAAGAGGAAAAATAAAACCCAATAATGTTTTCAAGCATGAATTCTACATACCTGAGTTTTTATGTGCGTTTTACATAGTGTGGCCTAAAATTATGTTTATGTATGATGTAGGATATTGCTAATTAAGTTGTAACTGGAGGCACTCCAACATTGTTTTGCACTCTTATATTTTCATTCTTTCTATAAAATAGCATATAAAATATTCTTCCACAGAGATTCTTTCATTTTTCTCTAGCTAGATACTAGAAAGGGGTTCCAATAATGGCTTCATTCCTACACTGTGCTGATGAGTATCAAAAAGCAGTGTCTGTACTCTGCTTGATGCTGCACACAATCACAAAAGCCACACTCAAGGGTGTCATGTTGCCTTGACTGCACATCCCCTAGACTGCAAGTGAATTTCACCGTTGCACTGTGTCCTTAGAGCATCTGATTTGTTTATTTTATTTTGCTTTGATTTTTGTTTTTCTGCAGCAGCAGGGATTGAACTAAGGACCTTGAATTTGCCAGGCAGGTACACCAAGGTACATCCATAGCAAAAGCATATGATTTTGTATTCACACTATTTGATACTGACAATAGCTTCATACAGATTTTGGTGATTAGACTGAGTACATTTTCTCTAGTGAAAAGTTTGAAGACAGATAACTATGTTTTTTCCTTTTTAGAATTTATGTTAATTTTAAAGCTTGAATTAGATAGAGTTAAGAATTAATCATTTAGTTGACTATGCTATTAATGCTAGTTTCTTCTTTCTAAAATATATAATATTTTAAGTTATTTCTTACACAGGAATTGGGATAGCAAGTTTTATGGATTATTTTTTATTCAAGAATCAGCTTGAAACAAACACATCCATTGTTAACATATGTACTTGGTTGCATAATTTCCTCAGTGGGAAAAAAAAAGAAGTATTGTGCTACCTGTTATTTAAAGTGATTATGATGAACCTGCATTTGAAAGGCTTAAAATAATTTATGGATACTGATTATGAAAGATGAGACACTATGCATATGTAGGGGTGAGGATGAAAATTTGAGTACTGTGTGCTCAATTTTTATGTGAACATAAGCTGCACTGAAATAATTATTATTTCAAAGATTACAAGTAGAATTGCCATTGACCTAGCAATTCCACTATTGTGTGTATAGCTAACTGAAGTGATGCTGGAATGTTCGACAGACACCTTGATTCTCACGTTCACTGTAGCATTATTTGCAGTAGCCAAGATATAAACCAAGGGAAGTGGCCATCACTGAGAAGTGGATAAAGAAGTATGGTGCAGACATACAGGGAGTCCTGCTCAGTCTTTGGAAAGAAAAATTCTGGTTTTTAAAAAATGGTTAAACCTGGATAGCATATGTAAAATGAAATAAACCAGACATAGGAAGACCAATGCTTCATGATCTCTTTTATATGCAGAATCTGAAGAGAGCTGAACTTTTTGAAGTAGAGTGCACAGTAGTTACCAGGGGGAATCAAGGGTGGTATATGTTTTGAAAGATGCTGGTCAAGGGATTCAGAATTTCACTTAAAAGAAAGAGCTATGTGACGATAGTCAGCACATTTTGTATTCTTGAAACTTACAAAGAGAGTAGATTTTACCTGTTCTCATTAAAGAATGAGTATATGAGATAATGGATACATCAGTTAGCTTGAGTTAGCTGTACTGTGATGCATATTTCAATATATTGCTTATATATAAGTAAAAATTAGAAGTTTTTTTAGAAAACTTTTTTTAGAAGTTATTATTAGAAGTTAATAAGAGTTGTAGTAGATTTATTAAGGTTTTAAACATTTTTCAAGGTGTGCTTCCAAGTGTTCAGTTAATCCTTCCAATGAACCTACTGAGGTAAGCAGCTTTTAGATGGTGTATAATTTTATTTGTTGAAAATGCTAACTTGGAGACGATGAGTAACTACTGAGGCCTCACAGATATGGTTGGGGCTTCGCTGCTTATAATTCTAAAACTAGTTAGTTTTAAAATTCATCTTTCTCCAGACATTCATGTCTTTTTCCAGACATTGAATATAGTTGCTTTTGGATTTTTACCATATTCTCTGACTTGAGAAGAGAACTCCATTATATTTCATTTAACTTTTTGTACCTCTTTCAATGATTTTCTCCTTGCACTTCATCCCTTTAGAAATATCCAGGGCACATCTGAAATTCAGAGAGTAATCTGGTCACGGCTGGAGCGTTGTATGATGATAACTTCCTGACCCTGAATGTCACTCCAGTCCTTCCAACTCAATAAATCTCAACTGAATAATCCCACAGCCTTTCTCCTTTTAAAAAACAGTGCAGTAATTCATCCAATAGCTCAAGTCAAGAATCTTAAAGAGGTGAGAGGGTAATGTTTGACTAAGGAGAGTAGAGAGGATATTTATGATACTGGAAATATTCTGTACAGTACCTCGGTCAGGGTACATGACATTATTCATCTGCGAAAGCCCCGAGTACTTTACACCACAGAGAGAAAACCTATGATATGAAAGTTTTAAAAGTCATCCAAACTATGGAAAGACAGGAGCAAGGAATGAAGGCTGTAACAAAATAATTAACTGTCTTACAGAAATATGACAATTTCACTGGAGAGCTAGAATATTTTCACTGATATGGGTTGAAAGAAAAGTGTCAAAGCAGTAACATTCAAATATGATATTGTGACAGGAAACTGTAAAGGACACAAATAGCTCTACACAGACATCCTCTCCTGGCTGGTAAAATTGCTTTCACAGAGGTACAAGTCAGTGATATATGATTGCTGTACATAAAGCTTGCGAATGAATAAATAAGTAAATGAATAGCAGGTGGTTGATCATGCTCTCTGACTGTTCAAAAGAAGAACAGATATTAGCAAGGTGGGAGGGTAAAATAAGTCGTGTAGTTCTAGATGAGAGAGGTAAAGATATCAGTATGAACTCATGTTTCAGCTTAATACTGCTACAGATGAGCAGCTCCATAACTGTGGGTAACTATGAATTCATTCGTGGATTTATGTGTGTGTATGTGTGTGTCTGTGCGTATAGATATTTTCCTTTAGATTTGTTCACTGAGAAGCCCGAAAAATAAAAAAAATAAAAATGACGTGGCCACGAGCAAAACAGCGTTCAGTTCTGTTTCTAATTCCGTTGTGGAATAAATGAGGTATGGCTCCGCAGAGAAATGATATGGCTCCTCTAGAGCTGAGGAAAGAAGGTTTAAAGCGACCACAGTGACAAAAAGTGAAGTTTTCAAGAAACAAAATATTGAGTTGATCTTGTCACAAAGGCACGGGAGCAAGTTTAAAATAGCTCCCAGTGGCCAAGGCTGCGGCAACACCAGCACAAAACAAAGTAGTTGCGATGATATCTCTGAGTGTAAAATCAGTGTCTATGACTCACTGATAATGTAAAAGAAATATAATAAATATCTATATAAAAATTCAATAATTTAGACATATTTGCCAAGGAGATGGGAGTTAAACTCTTACGTATACTTAGAGATTTTAAAATTTTTACTCAAAGAAGAGTATGAAAAAATGTTGTGGGAGATAACTTCACAAGTGAAAACTTGAGTTAACTACCTTGGTGGTGATCAAAGTTTTTAAGTCAGTAATAAGTTGTCATTAGTCTTGGCATAATAATATGAATGTTACTTTACATGTTAGTGTCCTAGCCAAACCCCATAATCTCAGTTCAACCATGAGAAAACAATGTCATTTCACAAAGTTAAATTGAGAAATGACCTATAACATCTCTCACTAATACTCCTCAAAACTATTGAAAACAAAAAAACAAGAATTTAAAAAAATTGAGTTATACTTGATGATGGTAAAAACAAATAACAGCTAAATATGATGTGATACTTCAAGATGAAATTCTGGAATATGAAAAAGAATTAAGGGAAAACAGTACAATGCAAATAAAGTATACAGTACAGCAATAATTTATGTATGCTGCTTCTATAGTTGAGAAAAAAGTAATAAAGTCAAGGAAGATTATCATTGTGGGAAAACTGGGTGAAATGTGCACTGAAATTCACTGTAAAACTTTTTCAGTGTTTCTCTAAGTCTTTAAAACTATTCTAAAAAATATTCAAGTTATTTAAATAAATTGAAAAAATCTTCTCACCCTTGAAAATTCATTCTCATGTATTTTCAGTTAGTCAACACAATTTGTTGCTTTGGGCCTGAAATCATTTATAATGTGTGGTCATTTTCTTCCATCTGAGTGACTAACACCCTTGTCAAAGACTCCATCGTCTCTCTTCTGGTCTGGCCCAGTGGCCTTTTATTTTCCTTGCTCTTATTCCTTTTACTATATATCTATTTAATACATAATCCATTTACTATATAATATCAAGAATCTGTTACAGGGGCTGGGGAGTTAGCTCAGTGGTTCTGGCACCTGTCTTCCAAGCGCAAGGGCCCTGGTTCGATTCCCTGGTAACCACATACAATACTGGGCGTGGAGACTCACGCCCAGCAGCAATCAGCACCACAAACCACAGTGCCGGGTGTGGTGGCTCACACCTGTAATCTCAGCACTCGGGAGGCAGAGGCAGGAGGATTGCTGTGATATGAGTTTGAGACTGAGCTCAGGGCCAGCCTGAACCACAAAGCGAGACCCTGTCTCAAAACAAAAAAAAAAAAAAAAAAAAAAAAAAAAAAAAAAAAAAAAAAGAAAAAAAAAAAGAATATGTTACAAATATGAAGTAGAGAGTTTTATACCACTTAAATCATTTAAACCTATATATTCTATTAATGAGGATAAAATCTATATACATTGTTGGATTAGGTCATCTAGTTATTATAGCAGAGCAACATGAAATTTCAGTGGGGGTGAAGCAACAGCTATTTATTTTTTGCTCACAGGAAGTCACGATCAACTTCCCTAATAATGATTGGTACTCTTTCCAATAGCAGATTAGGAACCCAAGCTCTGGTTACTCTGTGGTACTGTCTAATTCTGTAGTCAACTCCTAAATTAAACCTAGGGAAAATGATATGGGATATCATGAAACACTTCTGCTTATATTTTCCTTTGCTCTTAGTCTGGTAACCATAGTTAATGACAAAGCAAGTTGGAAAATATGGTCATAGTGGACTGTCATTAGAGAGCTGAGTGAAGTATTTTACAGTGTCCTCCATAACTTGCTATGATTTCCAAGGTCTCATTTGCAAAGGATCCTGAGATTTGGCATCTGTGTTCCAAACCTCACTGGTATTCTTTCTTTTACTTAGAATTCAAATTCCATCTACCTCATCGAGGGCTTTAATTTGGCTATTTTCTGCATCTATATTTTTTTGGATCTTTTGTAAATCATACTATCAGTTTTAGGTTAGTCATCCTAGGGAAACTATCAATTCAAAATATTTTTCTGCTCTTCACTCTTTTAGCAGAGCTTCTTATGTATTTCAAACACTTACCACAAGCAGCTCATCATTAATTTTTAAAAATGCTCTTTCCTTGCAAAGCTCGGGAACTGGCTTTCTTGCTCAGCACTCTGTAGTCAGTGCCAGCAGGCCCGGATTTTAATTAAAAAAATTATTTTTTAATACCTACATGGACAAAGGGAATTGACCTGAATGTAAGTGAAAGACCTAGAAGGGAAAGTGCTAATACTTCTTTTTGGAAGGATTTAAAAAAAACACACACACACACACACACACACAAGAAAGTACATTCAGAAATTTGCATAATGAGGGGAAACTCAACTGGGGATAGAAAGAAGAGTTCAGATTCTTATCCTGACTTCTGTTAAATTGTAAGGCTTCGGTTTAGAATTGTGTAGCAGCTCCAATTAGTAGTCAAGCGTTTCCATACATAATGTGGTATAATTTCCCAAGAGACAAATCTATACAGCTTCTTCAAGGATTTTCTCCAGCTATTCTCTTTTGTTTTTGTAAACCTGAGCACTATTCATTTAAAGGAGGGAAACAAACTGGAAATATGAATCATATTATTTGCAGTCTCCAAATGTTGCTTCACTATTTTGTCTCTTCCATTTTAACCTTCTTTCAACTGATGTGTTAAATACATTTTAGTGAGAATATTAGTACATGAAAGAAAAATTTTGTTGGGTGAAAGTTTGGAATCAAGCCCTGAAATTTAAATATGCAATTGTTTTGTACTTCATTCACTAAGATAAAAATTTTATGTGATATGAGTATTCTGTGAACTAAAATCATAAAGGGGTATTTATTAATACAACAAGCAATGAACACAAGTAATTTCTTCTCAGTAGAAATATACACAATAGGTGCCTATTTTTACTTAGCAATTTGATATTCTTTAAAAAATGGAATTTATTATAAAAATATAATATATAAAATTATCACAGGAAACATCTTTTAAACAAGTAGAACAATGTATTTTCAAAGTCTAGCTAATGATTCTATTTTTTTTGGCTTTAAAGAAATAATATAAATAGCTCTAATGGTTTTTCTTTCAAGAAATAATGTAAATATCTCCAATAATTTTCCCAGTTCCTTGAACCTTATGAACTTTGCTATAGATTTATGATTTTAATGGGGAATTTTCCTTCTTGTATTTGAACCAGTTCTCCATGAATTGGGTTCTCTTTCAGTTTTTGACAAGATTGTAGAAATGTGAACGCTTATACAATTCTCAAAAAGAAAATTTTGTGTAAAATAGATTTAAATCAGTCTCTATTCAAAGGCTTAGGCAATATTTTATCTTCAGATCATTCAGTACCTTGGAAATAAATGATGAAAATTTGTGTTAGAAATGGAGGAAGATATCCGGTGCAGTGTCAAGAAAAAACCATGTAGATTTTTCTTGCAAAGATATGTATTTCATTATGAAAATATAGGAAAATTATAAACATATGTGCTGAGAGTCATTCTTCAGTGTCAGCTAGTTTGCCACATAGAAGAATTGCTAAAGCATCTTCTACCAAGCTTCAAAATACTGAGTTCTCATTCTATATTATTGAAATGTGGTGGAAAGCGATGTCTACAGAGGTGACTATTGAAAAGAAACAAGTTAGGGTGACCAAAAATGACACTGATATCTCTGTGAAGTGAACGCCTAAAGTCTTGTTCAGGTCACTGTAGTGCTTTCTGAGACAAGGTCTTCCACAGAACGGAAGTGTGTTCAAATCACAGCACTTGTTACTCTGCCCCTGTGTGTTCTGGGACAAATGACTTACTATTTCAGAACTCTAACCTTTGTCACTTATGAAACTACATTGATTGTGTCATGTAGAATGAAGTCATAAATTCATGGTGTTACCTAATTGCAAGATTGATGAAGACGATGGGGTGGAAAATTCACAAATACAGATCACTTATCTGTTTAGATATTTGTCAGAATATCTACCAAAATATAAAAATTGGTCTAGCTTCATTTTGGTAGCTAATTTAATTTTAGTATAATTTTTTGCTTGCTATAGAAGATAAGCAAGTTTTAACACTAGTTCTGTTACTG
Source organism: Petromus typicus (assembly GCA_004026965.1). Lineage (NCBI taxonomy): Eukaryota > Metazoa > Chordata > Mammalia > Rodentia > Petromuridae > Petromus > Petromus typicus. The sequence goes on along the minus strand of PVIR01016676.1, from coordinate 27,185 downwards.
TAAACTATTACAAATATAGCAACTGTTTATACTATTACCTGGAAAACTGTAATTAGCATTTATGTAACAAATTATGGTGACATAGAAAGTTATAAACATTGAATAAAAGCCAAAATGTGACTTATATCCATTACTCAATATTATTTTATTCAAATCTTTATTAGTACATTATATATACATATCATGATTGCATTCAATAATGAGAATTTGTACCAGTATATGACACAACTTAATTCTCATTTTTTTCCATTTCTTTACCTACCCTACTACCCTGAGCTCCATATATAAAATTATTTGTTTCCTTTTTTTATTACCATCACATTATTTTTTCCCCTCATTACTTACTCCTACACTCCATTTCCCTTTGAATATTTTCTACTTGACAATATCGATCATACATTCTAGAACTCATTTATATTTTCATTTTCTCATACCAGAGAAAAGATATGATATTTACACATCTGTGACCTATTTATTTCACTTATGAGAATGTCCTAAGGGTACATCACTTGTCACTACTCACTTGGCTAAAATCATTTGACCATCTGAGAAACCCAAAACATAAAAAGAAAATAAAAGATGCAGATAAAAAGGAAATAGTGTTTTTTCAAATGGGAAGCAACCATTAAAAAGACTAACTGATGACTCAGGATGACCATAGGCTTACAGAAATTAAAAGTTAATTCAAACATTTAAGCATTATTTTAAAGAAAAAGCTCACAGAATTTGAGGGCATGTGTTGTGATTCACACACAAGAAATCCTATGGAGTGGTCCAAGAAGCATTACAGAGATGTGCAGTTCTTCCATCATGAAAAATTAAAGCTGTTCTGCAGAAAAAGAAGAAAAGAGCCTGGGAGGAAAGGATCCAGGTGACTTGCTATTGGGAAGGAGAGCATGAGTTCCTTCATCATCAACATTAAGAATAACAGAGGCTAATGGAGAAACTAAATTTATATATTCATTTAGTCACTACATTTGTCAGTGTACTCACTGATTCTTTCACTAGTCTATCAGTTAATTCAGTGATACCCTAACTAAAACAATTTTGTGTATTTTTCCCTCTGTTTCTTAATTGTGGACTTTATCATGAATGCATGTACTTTTTTTACCCTTTGGGACTATTGTGAGTACATATTGTACACTGAATAGCCTATTAAAACAAACCAATCAACAAACAGACAAATCCTGGACTTTAAAAAGAGCTAAAAAAAAAAAAAGTACATACAAACTTGATTTCAAATTCCACTAATTCATTTGTAATGAATTGATAAATAAGTGCATTATTTAAGGCAGGGGATTTAACTCAGTGGTTCTGGCACCTGCTTTACAAGAGCAGGGGCCTGGGTTTGACCCCAGATAGGCAACCACATACAACAATGCCGGGCATGGAGACTCACGCCCAGCAGCAATCAGAACCACATACCACAGTGCCAGGTGTGGTGGCTCACGCCTGTAATCATAGCACTCAGGAGGCAGAGGCAGAAAGAATTCTGTGAGTTCAAGGATGAACTCAGGGCCAGCCTGAACTAGAAAAGAAAGACCCTGTTTCAAAAAAAAAAAAAAAAAAAAGTATTATTTTGTTCTAACTTGGCTCTAACTGTAATTATTTCCATATAAACTGTGTGACTCTAGTCATAGTGGCTTCTATAAGAAATTTTAGTTCCAGCTAAGTTAATGAACACATGTGGAAGTAAATGTTTACAAAATTATTATAATTAAGTTGCTCTTTAGAGAACACATTCTGAGAATACAAGGAAATGAGCAGTTCCCCAAAGAAATAAGTGTACTATAAAAAACAAAATGTACTTTTTTGTTTAGAACACTTTGACTTCTCGGGTTGGAGTTCAAGTCACCTGAAGACATCGCATAGGGTGTGTATTAATTTTATTGGACCATATTGGCTCATGTTGAGGACAAGACATTTCAGAAGAACATCAGTTTAACCACCATATTCTTTAGCGTCAAAGAGGCTACTGCTGTCTGTCTTTCTGTAAAGCAAACAAACAAACAAACAAACAAACAGAAACCTTTCCAATTTTTATCACATTCACTGAGAAACATTGTGCTTTAAACAGCTCCATTCTGTTTTAATGATCTCTAAACACAGATTAAATAACATTTTCTATGTTGATTTGGGGAGGTGATGAGATTTCATAGTTACATGTATGTATCTTTCTATTCCTTTTATGCTTTCTAATTCTTTTGATGTGGAATTTTTGAGGAATATACTTGTTACTCTGAAAAGTATAACTGTGGGAGATTCCTATAACTAGGAATAAATATTAAATGAAATTACTTAAAGATGAAGAAGTTTTCAGTCTACCAAATTGATGAAGATGTTTTAAGAAAACAACCACCAGATTGGTTGTTGTCTAGTTGGAGACAGTGTTTTACAAGGCTGCATTTCACAGTCTTGTGCCGCCTAAACCCCTCACTTTCTTCTTGTGTACCTTGGACTTCCAGTAATTCACACTGACTATGGCTATCAAAAATTAACTGACTAAAATTTTTGCTCAATTTATCCTAATTACCTATTTTCTTTTTCTAATAGTCTTAGTTTTAATAGTCTTATGGAACTAAGACTACTGTGTAAAGGTATACATTTACATCTATATTAATTTTTATAATTTCAATAAAAGAATGGTCAATTTTCCAGGTTTTGGATTCTTGATCTCAATTGAACTGCAACTTTAGGATACTTTCCATTTGGCTCACTGGGATGTTAATTTCTGTTTTGTTCTCCTGAGCTGCTGGATTGAATTGAGCTCCAGGTGGTCTAATGTGACATTTTATTATTATGGAAAGAACAATTGCTTAAGAAATGAGGATGGGGAGATAACCAGACCAATTACAATTTTTCCTTTGAATTTTTCGGTTGGAAATCACAGCAAATGCAATCATATCTTCCTTTAGATTTGTAGGTGGGATACTAGAATCTAGATTGGAGATATGTAGATGCCATCTGGCTCTCTCTGTTTTTCAGTTTTTAAAATCCCACAGCAAGAATGCAGCATGAGATCTACCCTCTCAATGATTCTAATATAAAATTGAGTTTTATTAACCACATGTATTATATTGTACATCTGATTTCAAGAACTTGTCTTGCATATGAGCAATTTCACATCACATCCCCTAAACAGCAACTTTCTTTAGGTTTTTTTTTTTTTTTTTTTTTTTTTTTTGAGACAGGGTCTCGCTTTTGTGGTTCAGGCTGGCCCTCAGCTCAGCCTCCAACTCACATCACAATCCTCCTGCCTCTGCCTCCCGAGTGCTGGGATTACAGGCGTGAGCCACCACGCCCGGCACTGTGGTATGTGGTACTGGTTGCTGCTGGGTGTGGGTCTCCACACCCAGTATTGTTATGTGG
>PVIR01016676.1:0-23716 GCA_004026965.1 Petromus typicus | reverse complement strand
GCAACTTTCTTGATGGCATTGTGAAAGATACTCTTCTCTAATTTCTTTGTTGGCAAGTTTATTATTGGCATGTGGACGTGGTATTGTTTTTTGTGTGTTGACTTTATACCCTACTATGCTCTTGAATTTGTTTGGAGGGGAAGTAGAAATCAATAGCAAAAGAAACCACGGAAATGTTGTGAACAACTAGAAATCACACAAATCTCTGAATAATCAGTGTATCACAGGAAAGATCAAGAGAGAAATGAAGATAGTTCCTAGAATCAAACAATAATGAGAGTACAGCATCTGGAACCTACGGGACACTCATAACAGAGACAAACAACTAAGACAAGCCCAAGTCCTAATGTATTCACACCTGAACTCTAGAAGAATTTTAGGAAATATCTATTGCCAATTATCTTTAAACCCATCAGTGAAGAATCATCTCTTATCTGAAGAGAAGGTATATTTCCAAAGTCAACTCCGGAAGTTGGCATTATGTGATTTCAAAACCAGAGAAGAAACCTGAGCAAAAAAGGAAAACTATATGCCCGTCCTTGTAGTGAACAAAGAAGTAAACATCCTCAACAAGATACTGGCAAATTGATCACAACAAATCGTCAGAAAGGTCCTACTTCTCGACCAAGAAGGACTCATCACAGGGGTGCAGGGATAGTTTAGTAAACAGGATCAATAAATATAGCACACCACAATGTGGAGATTAGTTGGGAAGGATGAGCCCTTATTGGTTTCCTCTGTGAGCACTGAGAAAAAAAAGGGTATCCAAGCCATGCTGACACACTGCAGGGAAAAGTAAAAACTCCCGAGATGAAGTAGCTTATCCGGAGAAGTGCCGTGGAGGTCGCGAGGCGATTGAATTCTGTGCAGCTCTAATTGCTCGTGCTTGTGTCTTGAGTGAGAACCAAGGTGCGTCAGTTACTTGGGGCTCTATGTCGAAGGGAGAAATGAATCCCTTGGCTCCTTACATTTTAACTTCTTTCTGCGTCTCTTATTTTTCATCTTCATCACTTCTTTGTCAGGTTTGGTTGCAGCTCAGAGTCTGGTTCCTACACTACGTAAACAGAAACAAGGGGAAAAAAAAAATCACACGATCATCTCTAGTGAGGCAGAAAAAACTTTCACAAAATCCAACATGCACTCAGAATGAAACGCTGGAGAAAGGAGAGGTAGAAGGACTTTATCTTAATCTATCAAAGCCATTTGTGCAAACTGATGGTCAACGTCATGGGAAATGGAGTCTGGAACTTTTATTCTAAACTCAAAACACAAACAAAAATATTTGTCCTCGCCACTGCTATTCAGCATTGTTCTTGAAACATTAGCCAGGTCAATAAAAAATGAGAAAGAAATAAAACAAGTCTGTAGAGGAAAGGAAAAAAATCAAATTATCATTATTTGCAGATGACATGATTCTCTACAGGGAAGACCCAATAATTCCACCAAAAGACTTCTTGTATTAATAAACAACTTCTGTAGCACAGCCTCATCTTGCCTGTTATTCACTGGGCTATTTATTTCTTTTCATTTGAGATTTTTAACCCATTATATTTAAAGTAGTTATGATACCAAAGTATCTTTCTTGCCGTTTGTTTTCTGTCTAGTATTTCCTTTGTCCCTCTTTTGTTTTGCTTTTATTCTTCCATTGGATCTATGATATTTGTAATAATTTATAGTGTGATTTGAATGATAAATAACAAATTCAAAATGCAATTATATGGAAATATACATTGGTATATCCAGAAGAATTCACAAATGAACTTTGAAGCACAAGTTCGTAATTTGGGGACTCTGTTGATGAATGGTATGTATTTACTCTATTAAAACTGCACATTTTGTATTAGTCACTGAAATAAAGTGGCAGGTGGAAGCATAGATGGTTGGACATAGTCTGAGTTTTTCTTCATGAAAGTGAATCTCAGTGATGTCTGACATGCCAAACAGTAAGTGGGAAAAGGTTTGTCAGCGCCTCGGCAGAGGCGCTCAGCAGACTCGATCCTGTTCAGCGATCACCTACTGGCTCTTCGTGTTGATTTCATCTGCCTCATTTTTTTTTTTTTCTACCTGGCACTCTTGTTTGGTTGACTTATATTCATCCATTAGATTCTACTTTGATTTTACTCTGTGTACATTATAATCCATCATATATTTTTGTACTAATCAATCATACTATTTTTGTACTATTTGTCGTGATGCCTTTTATTCAATATTTTGTCATTCATATTCACTATTAGATTCAAATTTCCTTGAAAACAGAGATCACTTATACTTAATGCACACAGTAAATGTCTCTTGGGAGCTGAGCAAGTAATAGGACTGGTGCTAGTGAGTCAGGGATGAATTCGTCTATTTCCTTGTGCTATTAGGAAAACCTATGAGTAGGTAAAATAAAGGCACAAAACCTAATTAAAAGTTAGAATTCAACAAAATTCTCCCTGCCTGTAAAGTGATCCTTAAAAGATACAGTTAGTCATATGAGCAATATGATAATAAGTATTCCAGGAAAAACATATGTATTTATAAATAACCTAGGTTGGAGGAGCATTTGATGGATTCCAGAAACAGAAAACACTATTTAAAAAGAAAGTGAATAGTGAAGTAGCTAGCTGTGGGGTGCAAAGTGAGCCTAGAAGTGTAATGAGTAGCCTGGAAGTCAGTGACTTACCCAGCAGAGATAAATCATTGTCAACTCTTCCAGGTCATGGGAGGTGTTGGCTGATAGGAACAAAGTTATAGGGTATGTATGCTACAGAAGGGAAATTTAAAATATATAGAAGAAGATTATCATAATCAAATGCTGTTGAAGTTGAGGAATGATGAAAACTGAAGCATTGTTAAGACGAACAGCTTGAAAGACATTAGACTTTTGTTCAAAGCACTTGTCTTAGTTACTTTCTTGTCCCTGAGACAAAATATGACCCACAAGTTAAAGGAGGAAAGAACTGTTTTAGCTCGTACTTTATAGCTTACATCCATATCAGTTGGTTCCTAGGGAGATTGTCACAGAAAAGAAATAGCTCTCTTTTTATAGGTGAAAAAATTTCTGCTGTTCTGTTGTCCTGAAGCTTTTCCACACATTTTAATTACTAAAAATACACATACTAGAAATTACATACTTTTGTTAAGTGATGACATTTGTAAATAAAAGATTAAATAAGAACAATTTATAAAATAAAAATGCATACTACTTTATGTGTAGTTCATACTGAAAAGTATTTCACTTCAAAAAGAAAGAAGCATTTTTCTTTTGGTAATTTGGCCATAATTTTCAGTGTCATTGACACACTCAATTGGATGGAGGGCCAAGTTTCACCAAAAAGACAAAAGCCTCAGATGTTATGTTGATTTCACTCAGGTGAGAAAAACAATCTTACTATACAGATTTTTTGATTTAGCTTTGATTGCTTTTAAATAACTACTTACAGTTCTGACAAAATACTAATTCTATCATCCAGGCTACATTTCTCTAAAATCTCACATTCCACTGGAATATCTTACTAATTCTAGTACTGATTTCTCCTTGACACAAACCTAAAGGTGTTGAGTCTATCATTTGATACACATAATTGCAAATATCTCTTTCCTGATAACCATAATTCTAGCTTTCCTGGATTTAACTTTTTTTTTTTAGTTTTTGAGACAAAGTCTTACTTCGTAGTTCAGGCTGGCCCTGAGCTCAGCCTTGGATTTACAGAAATCCTCCTGCCTCTGCCTCCTGAGTGCTGGCATTACAGATGTGATCCACCATATGTGGTACTGATTGCTGGTGAGTGTGTCTCCACACCTGGCATTGTTGTCTGTGGTTCTCAGGGATCAACTTTGGGACCTCGCACTTGCAAGGCAGGTGCCAGAACCACTGGGCCGAATTTAACATATTTCTGTTCACTGTCACAATACCAGTGTTTCTTAGGTTCTGTTTATGATATGTACAAACTCAAATTTTCACCCAAGCGATCGTGTTTACCTCCTTTTTAAAGAACTGGCTCAAGACCTATACTGACAGGTTCTTCATTCTAAAAAGAGAAATTCAGTGTTCCGTGCTGTAGTTTTTGTTGATACAGGCTATTATGAAACTGAAATTTGATGGCTCCAAATTCATATGTTGAAGGCCTAACCTTAAAAAGGAGCTATATTTTGAATTAAGACACTTTAAAGTGTAACTACATGAGGACAGTAGGATGGACTCCAATCTGCTATGACTGGATCCTTACAAAAAGAGGAAATTTGGATAGAAAATAAGACACCAGGTGTGTGCACAGTGGAAGAACCGAGTGCACAGCCACCTTATGAGCAGCACCAACTAGTCAAGGGGAGGCCTCCAGAGAAACCAACTCTGCTGCACTTTGCTCTTGGACTTACAGCCTCTCAACACTTAGAATGTTGATTTCCATTAAGCCATTCAGTCACTCGTGTTCTGTTATGGCAAGCCTAGAAAATTAATACATAGATAAGTGAGCTGAAAATACATAAGATGGTGATTTAATTTGGATATACCAGTGCACCTTAATGTGTCTGTTTTAAGATAAAGTAGAAGAAACGATATAAAGTGTGTTAACCTGACCATTTTGTTGTGTGAAGGCCATCGGGATACTTCTACTATGACTATGCAATTCAAGTACACTCAGAATTCATTAACTTCAAAACCCTAGTTGATTCAAGGAGTAATGGAAAATACAAAGTATTGATTTCTGTAGAACTGCAAGCACCCTTAGATTAGTTAGGTTTATTGAAAACTAATCATGGATTAACGACAAAAGTTATTGAAAAGGAGAATTAATAACTTGACTCCGAATCATTTTCATCCATATAAAGGACACAGAAGTCAGGACTAATACATATGATTTTAAACATCAACTGTGCCACGTTCTTTTTGCAAGACACTGGGAAATAGCTTGACCTCTCAGGCTGCATTATAATAAATGGATATAAATTTTTCTTTACACATGATGAAAGCTCGACTTCTCCTGCTGTTGACAAGAACCCATGGACTGCATACATTATCACCTAATTCTGCTCACGCAAAGAGTCACTAGGTTTGCTGATAGTGATGCCATCATCTGGTTGAGAACACTGAATAAACAGATTGAAAAGAGTCACTGTTGCATGAACTGAGAAAGATTGCAGTATCGGGGAACAATGTCCATAAATGCACACTACAGATGAGTTAATTATGAAAATTTAAAGATTTATAAAATGACTGCAAGCAGTGCATATTAGAAAGGTCATTACTATTTAACTGTGAATTTCCTATACTTACGAACTACCCTCTTAGTAATCCTTTTAGAGACGCAGATCTGTTCAGCTGCATCATATCACATATATAAACACCTCTTTGTTATTATTATTATTATTAGTTTTGTTTTAGTTTTTTTAGGACAGGGTCTCACTCTGTAGTTCAGACTGGCCTTGAACTCACTATGTAGTTTAGTTTGAGTCTGAATTCACAATTGTCCTGCCTCAGCCTCCCAAGTACTAGGATTATATGGATGTAGTATTGTGCCTGGTTATTCTTTCATTATTATTTTGAAAAATTTCCTGCCAATTTCAGGAAAGAGAAGTACTTTGTCAAGTGAAGATATCTATATAACTACAACTTGAGAAAGTCATTTACTTGGACTGTATGTATCAGAGTATGAATATATTTTATGGGAAGAGGGAAAGTTATAAAACAAATAAAACAAAGTTGATTAATAAAATATCTGAAAGATACTTTGCAAGTTGCTGATTTAAGGAGGGAAGGGTTGGGGAGAAAGAGAGAGAAAAAGAAAAAGAGATAGAGATAGATAGAGAGAGACTGAAAGAGAAAGATGAAGACAAGCAGAACACAAAACTATGGAAAAATTTTCATTGTTATGACCTCAGGCAAAAGGTATATTATTTAACTCAGTAAAGTTTCAGTGGGGTCAAAGGCTGGAGCAATATCAACCCCACACCTAGCTTACCGTGTGGTAAGAAATTCACCTGAAGATGATTACAGCAAATGAAAAAATAAATTCTAATTGAATAAATGATAACTAGAAGGGATACTCAAAGAAGTCTAAGAAGTTATCTTTGGAAGAAAGAGAGAGGGATCTGTGTTGTGAAAACAAAACTTTTCTGTCTATAAGTTAGAAACTTGATTCATGTATGGAAAGGTTGCATGTAAGAGAGAGCATCCAGTAAACGGGTAAGCCTTCCATCTCCTCCAGTGACTTCCACGCCAGTGAGGGTGACTAATCAATCCTATTGCATTGCAGCCTTGACATTTTCTCTTTAAGTGTGGCATGGTAGGAGTATAAACTTTAAGTACAAAATGGTGAGTCTCATCCTTCTAATGGTCTTCGAATGTGAAAGAACATTTGGACCATTTTATCATCCATAATGGTTCACCTTGATCCCTTTGCATTACTTTTGCCCATGATGCTCCTGTTCATCTACAGCTAGAGAAAAGCAAGTAACAATCTGCATAACAAATTTACATTATGAATGCTTAGCATGTAACCTCATTAGAAATTTAGAGAATGATAGTTCTGTACAATGTGGAGTGAATATTCACCTGCATTTGGGACCACAGCAATCATTGAACATCTCAATACTTCATGTCCATGGTATAACACACTGACTGCCTTTGTTAGAAATAATATAATGAATCTCTAGAACAATATATACCATTCTACCAATCTAGGTTGAAAATTTTCTTGTGTTCACTGAGAAAGTAACAGAAATTCTGGATTTTCTGTTGTACGATTAAAGTAGGACATCTCTGGCAAACACTGAATAAAGTGGGTCCTTGGAGAGTGCTAACAGTATTCCTTCATGAGAAACACTCACAAATAGGTAGGGGCTTCCTTTTCAAGCCTAGTAACCTATCAAACTTTAGATACCCTGTCTTCTTGAAGACATAGGTCTGGCTGATCTCAAAACACCTCAGTTCTAGTTGCCTATGTGTAGCAAATAAATTGCTACACTGGGAAGATAATAAAATAAGAAGAAAATAAAGAAAATAAATTGAAAACATGTTTGGTCATTTGAAGACGTTTAGTAGAATAAGAGTTAGCCTAACATGGAATAAGAAAACTATCTTTAAATCATTTTAGTGAAATGCTAGAGAAAAGCAGGCATTAAGGAAGAGATAATACATAATTTAGTTACGATTTAAAGATGGTTTCCCCAGGTCATATATAGGAAAATTTCCATTTCCATTATATTTTAAGCACACAGGGTTTCTGTCTCTGTTTGATTGAATACTTATGGAAAAATAATTATATAAAATAATTATGGAAAAAGTATTCTGATATTTAAAATTTCATTTGATTTTAACTAATACAAATTATATGACTTTTCAACACACGTATACTTTGCCTAATGTTCAAATCAGGGTAATCATTATCTTCTCAAACTTTTACCAATTTTTATGGTGAAATATGCAAAATTATTTCTTTTTAAATTTTTGTTGAAGAATTAACTCCATTATTTACTTAGATATTTATTTATTTATTTATAGGTTTATCTATGTGTAAGAGCACGATAGAACTCCTTTCTTACCACCTTCTAACACTTGCTCATTAATCTTCTCACGTTCTTCATGCCTCCTACTCTACCCAGCTGCTTCTAACTGCCCTTCTATTCACAAACTCTTTGATATCAACTGTTTTATATTCTGTAGATACATGAGTGAGACCATGTGTTGTCTTTCTGAAGCCACACTTCCGCAGACGTGGTCTCACTTTGCTGCTGTTTACAACTTCACTCAGGCAACTTTAACAATCCGTGTAGTCCCTTTGAGGTTGCCACCACTTCACCAAATTTCTTGGAAGACTAATTGTATTCTTGGCATTTAAGACGACTAACTTCAAAGATATTTTTGAAAGTGGCTCCTGCTCAGAAAGCTCAAACCACGTCTTCCTCCAGGAAAGACGAGCATTATGTAATAGAGATATTTAAGTGAGTTCATGGAGTTCTCACTAAGAACTTAACTTTGAATTTTTAGGATTTCACTTTTTTGAGATGCACAGAAAGTATAGTGAAGCTAAAAATATAGTTTGTAAAACTGCATAAATTTGCTCCCAAAACTGATTTTTGGTAGAAAATTCAACCCTACAAGATTTTCATATTTGTCTAACTTGTTGTCCTTTCCTTAATTTTGGTAACTATGCTTTGTGTACAGAGGGAAAAAAAAATCTGGCATTGACACCTCAGGGTTTAATAATTTATTTCTTTCTACCTGTTCTGTTTTATTATTTGACAAAGAATGCTTGTTAAGATTCAGCGTGTTTCTGGAAAGGGAAGATTGAAAAGAATGTGTTAAAAATAGTGCACAGGGCCAGGGATTTAGCTCAGTGGTTCCGGCGCCTTCTTTGCAAGTTCAAGGACCCAGGTTCGATCCCGGTAATGACTTACAACAATGCTGGTCATGGAGACTCACATCCACCAGCAATCAGTACCACATACCACAGTGCTGGGCTTGGTGGCTCACGCTTGTAATCCCAGCACTTGGGAGGCAGAGGCGGGATGATTGTTGTGAGTTCAAGGCTGAGCTCAGGGCCAGCCTGAACTACAAAAGTGAAACCCTGTCTAAAAAAAGAGGGGGGGGGGCACAAAAAGACAATTGTTTGCTTTATTCCTTGGACTATGTTGACCTTAAATCTATACAGCCACTTCTCACCTTTTCTATCACTATCTTTTCTCCTTCTTCTTCCCTATTCGTTCACTGTTTGAATGACTACTCAGAGGTTTTAGGTAGGCCATCACACAGCACTTTTTAAAAAACATGTCTCTGCCTAGAGAGACCTTTCAAATCATTAGTGGCTTTGCAAGTATTCAAAGTTGTAGTGCATTTTGCCAAGATTGTAAACTGCAGAATTTCTGCTTCCTGTAGTTGATCTGTATTAACTTGGTCTTGCAGTTCTATTTTCCAATGCTGAGGAGTACATCGACAGAAGATGGCGCTGTTTCCACATTACTGAGCTGTCAGCCATCAATGTCCTGAAAAGAAACACCAGCCCTGTCTCTGCTAGAAACCCAGAGCTTTATGAGAAACAAAGTGAGACTGCATTGTATAACTAAACCAGAAATTCAAGCTACACAAGAGGAAATGTAAATTTAAAATTAGGGAAACTAAACGGTGAAAAAGTGTTAATGATCACGGAATGTGTAAGAAACGGCTAAGTTGTGGTAAAATGCTATTTTGCCACAAGTAGTACACATGGCCCTTCCTTTCGGATCCTATTTTTATTATTTCAAATTGTAAGAACTTAGACAAGTTACCTAAGCTTTCTCTAGGTCTGAGTGTTCTTGTAGTAAAATGGCTCTAATAATGCCAATTCCATCTGATCATTTTGCAAAATGAATGTGCAAGTAATGAAGATTCGTTAACAATACTATACTGTTAGGCTTTGGATTCTTGTTCATAATTCTATCACAGAATAACATAATACCTCACTGGGAAAGCAGCGAAGATGCTCATTAAAGGATTGAAAAGAAAATAACATTTTTGTATTGTCTTATAAACAATACCTAAGTGAGAAGCAGGACATGCATAAAAAATCATTACCAGTTTTTTTTAATTATCTTTATTGGTACATTAAGTATACACATCATGATTGCACTCCATAATGGGGATTTGTACCAGTATAAGACACAACTTAATTCTCATTTTTTCCCATAGCCCCACCCACCCTACCACCCCCCCATATATATAAAATTTGTTTCCTTACTTTTTTGTTACAATCTCAACATTGTCCTCTGCCAGTTTTAAACTTTAGCGAATGTAGCTATTTCAATCTTTTCTTTACTTTAGTAGGTAAATTCATTCAATTATTTCCAATTAAAGTTTGGAATATATTTCATCAATAAAAGAAATTTTATTTACATTCTGTAGCACTAAGGATAAGCTATTTTTCGCAGACTATTTTATCATGTTAGATAGGAGTGAAAGTATTATTCTTTCGTATTTCACACTATTTATCATTATAATTATAGATATGGGTTTATAGCCTACCTTGCCTTTGAGGAATTTAAATGGGAAAAACTAGCAGATGTAGAACATCTTGTCCCTGTTGGTTTCCACAAATTTCAAGAAAAGACAAATTATTAGTGCTTTGTTAGCTCTAATTAAACAGGAGCACTTTAAATATGCATCCATAGAAAAGAAAGGCATATTCAACATTCAGTAATTCAGTAATTAACTTTGCTCTAATGCTGACTTTGAACAGCAGTTCAACAGTTTATCAACATTATTCAGTTTTAGAACATTCGTGTTCGCCATCCCTTCCCCCACAAGGTAGAGCTATTTGCCAAAAAACTCTTTTTTCTTCATGGTGCACAACAGCCTCCATTTCTCGGTCTCCTTTGAAGTGAACTGTGTCTGACCGAATTCTGGCTGATAGAATGGAAGGGATGGAAGCAGTGCTCGTCCTTTTGATGCCAGTGTGTCTAGAAAGTATCTGCTTCCATCCTCAAGGGTCTGCATTTCCCTCTATTTCTACATACAAATGCCGGGGAGTCCCTAAAGGGAGATAGAGCCATGCAGTGTGAAGAATGGGGGTCATTAAGACTCCATACAAAGAACTTCCCCATAGCCCAGCAACGGTTGAATAAGTGGGAAAGAAAGTTCTCTTTGTTGCAATAGTCTTACTCTTGTACAAAACGAACTACCAAACCTACTGCAGCACGGACCTTCTTTTTTTTTTTTTTTAGGTTTTTTGAGACAGGGTCTCGCTTTGTGGTTCAGGCTGGCCCTGAGCTCAGCCTCCAACTCACATCACAATCCTCCTGCCTCTGCCTCCCGAGTGCTGGGATTACAGGCGTGAGCCACCACGCCCGGCACTGTGGTATGTGGTACTGGTTGCTGTTGGGTGTGGGTCTCCACACCCAGTATTGTTATGTGGTTACCGGGGAATAGAACCCGGGTCCTTGCGCTTGCGAGACAGGCGCCGGAACCACTGAGCTAACTCCCTGGCCCAGCACGGGGCTTCTTTAGTCCTGTCCCGGCTGCAGTAGGCATAGAGGTAAGAGATGCCTTTGATAGGAGGGACACGAGGCTTTGGTCTCTTATCTCATCGGTGATTCTGTAGAATGTGTGTTCACTATTCAATAATCTGCTTTCTTAAATTAAAAGTACCAAATAATAGCTGATTGAGTTTTAATGTTTGAGTGAACTTATAGTTATGCATCTCTCAATGTGTTCCTGCTTAATTTTCTTCATTTCTAATCTATATGATTACAATAAAATAAAGCAAAAGTTGACAACTGCCACTTCTACTTTCCATAAAGTGGAGAGAGTCATAACATTTACTTCCTAATATCTTGCTGTTTCCCCTTCTTCCGGAGTCTAAAGTTCAGCAAGAAAGGAAAGTTAGAAATACCGAAGGTGCAGTTCTAGCTTTCCTGTGGAAGGGATGGGTTGGAGGGCTGCCTGGCTTCTGAGCAGAACACACCACTCGATCTTTCATGGTGCAGAAGGAAACAGAAGCCTAGAGGCACACAGACAATTTGCAGCCATATTTCTCTGAATAATAAAGTGGAAACAAGTGGGCCGGGGATTTAGCTCAGTGGTTCCGGCACCTGTCTTGCAAGCTCAAGGGCCCCGGTTTGTTCCCAGGTAACCACATACAATACTTGGTGTGGAGACACGCCCAGCAGCAATCAGTACAACATAATCACAGTGCTGGGTGTGGTGGCTCATGCCTGTAATCCCAGCACTCGGGAAGCAGAGGCAGGAGGATTGCTGTGATGTGAGTTGGAGGCTGAGCTCAGGGCTAGCCTGAACTACAAAGCGAGACTCTGTCTCAAACAAAACAAAACAAAACAATAAAGTGGAAACAAGTTGGCCTTAAGAGATAAGCACACAGAGTCACTGAAAGAAGAGGAGTTGGACAATTTTTAAGATAGTTTGATATACACAAATGCTTTTGTGGAGTTCACAGTGAGAAGCACCGGCTTGTCCTTTTCCATCCTTGGCTTCTCTACTGCTCTGGGCCTCAGGAGAGTGGTTGATGTTGATTCTTTCTGGCTTCCAGTTGTACTTGGAAGTGGAAGGTAATTGCAGAAAACTGGATAATAAAAGCAGAGCAAGGGCAGAGCTGTTTCTCTGCTTCTTCCCTCTCACAGGACTCCAGAGAGTCGTGTTAGCCTTTCCAGGACCTGGACTGACTTCCCTACTTCAGTCTTTGTGCCTTCGGGCCTTTAAGAGAAGACCTTTTTTGTTTTGGCAGTCTGATCATTACTGCTCTCATTTTTGTTCTCAAATCTCTGAGTAGTCTTTTCAGGTAAGCACTTCTAAGGGGACTGCAGTCCTGCCAATATGCACACTCATGGAGAATTGCTGCTGCTGGTGGACTGTGATAGGAAAAGGACCTAGAGTAGGCTTGAGCTGGTCTTTATGTGAATTTCAAAGACTTAAAATGAAAAATTCAAATTATATTGGTGATTGATATATGTCTACGGCCATACCACCCTGAATGTGCCCCATGTTGTCTGACGATAGACATGAAACTATGATGATGGTGTGTACCTAGAGAACATGAAAATACCAGCCTGTGTACATGAGATTCAACATATGTAGAAGCATGTGAATAGAATTAACCTTTGAATGTCTAGGCATGCAGTCCACGGGTTTCTGCATTGAGATGCCTTAAATAAATAAACCAGAACTGACATGTTCTTATGCAAGTCTCACTCCCAGCAGTTTCTGAACGGTGAGAAATTTAATAGGGTCCCAAGATTCCTCAAAATTCCCAAGCAGCTTTAGGATGTGCCATCATTTCTAGCCGTGAGACTCTTTTCTGATTAATTATTGATCTTATGTTGGTTTCACTTGTGGCAATTTCCTCTATCTTCTCTGCTAATGAACTCATAACCTTGTATTTTCCTGTATTATCAAAATCTTATATTAGTACAGGGTATTTTTCATAATCAGAATGTATACTGGTATGTTGGGAACTGAAGATGGACTTGGGGACTCGGCTCTTGTCTTCACCCCTGGTGGCAGCACGGACTCCAGTGGTCCCATGAGCTATGGTGCTCCATGGTAGAAATGCTATAGGATCTTCATCTACAAGGATTATTGCTGACACCTGTACTTCCCTATGGGCTCTTCATCTACAAAGATTATTGCCGGCTTGTGACATAATTGCTGGCATCTGTCCTGCTTTCTGCATACTGGGACTGTGGATCTGAAAGCTTGGTACCCAGTAAAAGTGTGGCCAGCTTGGGTATTTTGTCTTTGGCTGTCCAGAGTGGCAAGAGTTGAGCCCAGGCTCAGTGCTTTTCTCTAGTTTCAATTTCTGCTGTTTGATGTTTTTCTTCACCTTGTACCATCAGACTCAGGGGATTGGCGCTTGCTGTGGGTTTCTAGCTGCGTCTTCTCCCCCTGTTTCCCACACTGGTACATTAATAATAGCTAAAGCCCATGATCTATCAGATTTCTAAATAGAAATTTAAATGAGCAATTTGTTCATATAAGAGCATCAGTCTCATGGAGAAGGACAAACCATCATGACAACTGTCTCTATCTCCTACCACCAAAGCAGAATTTCAACGTATAAATTTGAGATGGACACACATATTCAATCCATAGCAACATGTGGCCTCAGTGTCATAAAATTCAGTTCTTCATCTCTGTGCTTCTAAATACCTCCAATCCAGACATTTCCTCTTTACATCCTTTAGGGAAAGTCTATGCAGCCCTCACAAGTTGTGAGTGGAGTGGTAACCTGGGCTTGTACTGGTGCTACCTAGATATTCATCATTGAAGGGTAATATTGTTTAATCTCTCTCCCTCACTTCAGTGTCTGAAGACTGTCTTTTGGTATCAGAGAAATCTATGGAGTCAGAGTACTAACCCATCGTAAGGTTTTTAACTTTTATTGAAGCTCATTTTGTACATGAAAAATGTTTATGCTGTTTCCAAAGAGGAATAAAAGGAAAGGAAACACAGTGGTTCTCTTCCTCACACCATTTTTCTTTTTATTTAGTTCAGAGAGCTTTCCTTAGTTCATTATTTCTTCAGGCCAAGTGTCAAATCCTACTTCTCTTAATCACTGTCTTCATAATCAGTGTATATACATATGTATACATGTTAGTTTTTAGTGATTCACTCAATTAACATAACTATGGAATTAGAGTTAGTACAAGCTTCAGTTTCTTCCAAAATTCTGTTTTATGTAATTTGCTTCCTTCTCTTTCCGTTGTATTGTTTTCTGTAAATAAGAACACCATGTATGTTATGCAGCCATCAACACAGATCTGTAACTATTTCTTTATTCAGCTGACTCTTGAATCAGAAAAAGATTTACAAATCAAAATACACTAATCCTTCTTTTTCATATTTATGTATGTAGTTACCTTTGCCAGCACTTTTTGTTTTCATGAGGATTTGAGTTACTGTATAATCTCCTTTCATTTCAGCCTGGCTGCCTCCAGTTAGCATTTCTTGTACGGTAGCTGGGTGGTATCAAATTCTGTAATGTTTATGTGAGAAGGTTCATTTTTATTATGTGGGGGAGGTAGAGGTTTTATTTTGCTTTTAATCTGTCATCATACCTCTTTTTGGTCCACATGAATTCTGTTGAAAAGACTACTGTTAATTTATTTAAAAAATATTTAGATCTGATGTTGCTTCTCTCTTGCTGCATTCAAGATTCTCTTTGTTTTTCGCTTCTGGCTGCTCTGAAGGGTCTATGCACAAGTCTCTCAAGTTTCCCTGTGCAGGTCTGCTGAGCTCCTTGGATTTGTAAATCAAGTACGACAAATTTGCAAAGCTTTGGACCATTTCTTTTCAAGCATTATACCTGCAAGTTCCTCTGTCTCATCTCCTGTTAGGACTGCTTTATTGATGAGAAGATGCTGTCTCAGTCTCTGAGTCTCTATTCATTATTCTACTTCATTTTATCTCTCTGCATAACAAACTGGATTTTTCAAAATGATCTGTCTTTAAGTAAACTTCTCTGACTGTGTAGATGTTTTCTTCAACTCACCACAGATGTTTTCATTTAACTTATTGTAATTTTACCTAAAAACTTTACTTTGTTTCTGTATTCATCTGCTACTGAGTTTCTCTCTCCTTATTGATAGTATTTATTTAGTGAAACACACTTTTCTCAATTCTTTGAAAACAATTTCCTTTAGTTATAAGAAAAATTATAAAATAGTTGATTAGAAAGTTTTCAAAATTTTAAAATTATATCTAATGTCTAGATTTCCATTAAGGAAATAACTATTGACTACCTTCTTTCCTGTGTGAGCCATATTTCTTTGTGGATCTCATTTTCATTAAAAATTGCACATTTTAAATAATATAATATGGCAAGTCTGGAAAGCAAGTCTCCCTTTCTCTTCCTGTAGGACTGTTTGTTGTTGTTGTAGATGTTTTGTTTATTTAGTGACTGTCATGAAATAAATCAATGAAATCCATGTTCTTTGTTGTATCTGGGCACTGAAGTGTTTTCTCGGTTCAGATAGTGGTGAGATAGAATTTTCTAAAGAGGTGGACAGAATTTTCTAAAGACCCTAGATCAATATGTTTTGTGGCCTTTGCTAAGGGGTTATGTGTGTTCACGAGAAATGCTTTCACACCAGGTGACAAGTGATACGTCTGTTTGAGTCTTCACATCTAGTCTGAACAGAGCTGCACTGTGAGACAGAGGTGATTTCTTATGAACTAATTGGTTTTTTTCTCCCTAAAGATTCTCATTGCCTTGGGAATGAAATGTGTGCAGATCTACACATGTGGGTGGATATCTAAATTATCAGAAATAAGTTAGGTATTTAAAAATCTAATTATGGATGTCAAATTCCTAAGGCTTTTCTCTTCTATTCTTCTATTTCCCCCAATATTTATCATTGCTTCAGATATCTTTCAGGTTATACTGTCACTTATACTTTTTTGTGATGAATGTCATGAAATAAAAGCTTTCTACAAGGATGATCGGTTGGTTAAGTCAGATAAAGACAGCCTTACATGGAACATCTCCCAGGAAATGACCAGACAGGCCACCCACATAATTGGAATTTTTGGAAAAAGACTGACAAAACTATCAACTTCCTCTGTCATCATCAGTGCTAGTCAGGCTGTTGTTTTTCATTTTGATTCCCACATGTTTATTTTGCAATACTATCACAAACCTGGAAAGCAACAGTTGAGACTGGAGTAAATTACTTCGCCAGAAGCCTGCTATTCTTGCCAGGGTTCAGCCATTCTTGCATAAGTACCCTTGAGGCTGTTGTTAGGGATATCCTTCACTTCTAGAGTTTCAGAGCTCTAATTTTGACGATGTCTTTCCATTTATGTTACTGTTTTTAAGAAGAAGAACAGTTTTTCAAGGTCCTTAGTTGGCCATCTTTGCTGACAAGCTCTGTTATGTATTTGGATTTAAAGCAGCTGGACATTCCCATCAACAATGCAGAGTGGATGGACCTGGAGACCATAATATTAAGTAAAATAAATCAGATGCATAATTTAAATATCACATGGGTTCTGTTAGGTGAGAAACCTAAAATTGGAATAAAGAGCAAAATAAAAAGTAGATATTAGGAAGTAAGATTTTTTTGAAATGGGAAGAGGAGCATGACACGGAAAGCAAGGACTGGGGAAAATGAATTATAGGAAAAAACTAGAAATAGAGCTTTTGATAATGGAGAAGGGCTCAAGAGTTGGAAGGAAGAGAGAGGGATGGAAAGGGTAAGGGGAAAAGGAGAATTAAAATGTATTATGTGCATTCATTGACTTCTACCACTGAATGTAACTATTATATAGTGCAAACATTTACTCACAAAATACATTAAAAAAAGCAAAACCATAAAGTAGTTGGACAAGATAGAAGAATTACTAAAATTGGGGCTAATGGTTTTCAAGAAGAGATCAGATCTAGATGACCCTAGAAAGTGATCATCTGGCCATTGCTGTATATTATGTACCCCAAGCAAGCCTCAAACTCACAGTAATCCTCCTGCCTCTGCCTCCCAAGTGCTGGGATTACAGGTGTGAACCACCACACCTGGCATTATGATGTGTGCCTGGCATTGTGGTATGTGGTTACCGGGGGTTGAACATGAGACCTTGTGCTTGCAAGATCTTTTGCTGGAATCACTGAGCTAAACCGTGGCTTTTTTTTTTTAATTCTAACAGTGGTAGAATGCCACTGGTGTATTTTCAGAGGAAAGTAGACCAAAGTAAATGTGAAAATCAATTAATCAGAGAGGAAAGGAAAGGAACTGCTTGTCGAATGGAAGAAAGTGCAATGAATAAAGGTAGATATAATTACAAGATGTTTAGGAAATAAAAAGAATTAGGCTGCTGGTGGATTGAAGGGGACGTTTAAGACAGTGAGACACAACTTTTTTTGCCTTCATGTATGATTCTGCCCTCTTCGCTAAAGCATCTGATAACTACAGCCAGCATTTCATTTTGGATGGTAGCACAATGTGAAAAATGAAATCTCTTTTTCTCTCCTTTTTCCCCTTCCCCTTCTTTGTCAGTTGATAACCTTAGAGACAGATTCAGCCACAAAAGTTCTTTTTTCTAAGACTGCAAAAAAAAAAAAAATCATCGAAAAATGTTTAGTGCAAACAAAACGAAAAAAATATATTAAAAAAATCCTTACAACAAGATCACAATCAAACCCTGTTTCTTCCTTTTGTTAAAAATTTCAGAACTCTATAGATCTATTTGTGGGTACGTGTCCAGATGCGACTGGTGTGTACGAGATAAATGGAGGTGGGGAGGGAATTGACCCTGAATATGAGCAACAGGATACAGTAAGCTGGTGGTCCGAATGGATCTAAAGCAGAAGCAGAAAGAAGAGGCAGCCCACCAGCAGAGCCAGTGGTTCCCTCCTCTTTCCTTCCGGTGGTTGCTGCTACGCGGTGAGGAGCTTTGCTGCACCATATCCTTCCATGATGATATTCAGATTCAACTCAGACCTAAAGCAATGGAAACAGCTTATATTTTTCCCCTCATAGACTTACATCCCTGAAACTATGGGCCCCAAATAAATCTTTCTTCCTTTTAAGTTATTATTCCCATGGAATTATTTATGGGAGAACTGACTAATAGACTCTTAGTGTCTGGAGTTTAAAAATAATGTTAATTTTTTTAATTGGGCAAAGGAAGGATAAAACGGTGACAACACAACCATGACCCTCATATCATTTTCCTCAATAACAACATGTATTCAAGACGGAGGTAAGGAAATACACACAGAGCTGCAAGAAATCCAGAACTTCTGTTAAAAAGTCCTCTATGTAGACATTCTGTAGTCCGGACAATAACTTTTCTTCCTCTGCTGTCATGATATTAAAAAAATAAATGATAGCTGACTAGACATAGTAGAAGAAAATAGAGATTTGCCAGGTGAAGGAAAAACCCAGAGGGGCCCTAGAATCCTGTGACTGACAAGACCCTACTCAGTGGCAGTTACATGAGCTTCGGAAGAGTTTCTGTGTTTGGAGGCAGTTAGGTCAGTTCTTGAGGTGGAAGGAACAGAAGATTCACGGGAAGGATATATGGGATAAGACGCACTGTCTGGCGGCGCTTCTCCAAAATGTTTATAGACCCAAGAAGCCAGGCTATAGTTCTGTGGTCAGCAAAGAAAATAGAGTTTAAAGCGCTCCAGGAAAACATTACGTAGAGTGGAGTCCGGGATACAAATAAATAAGCAATCTTTAGGCTAAGAGCTTGGAAGTTGGGGTGCAGCTTTTCCTCAAAGATTTTAATCTTGATGAAAGTATTGAACATATGATCAATATTTTAGATATTACTGTGTTGAAGACAAAGAATGAGACTGGCTGTAGAGCTGTGAAGATCAACGGGAGGCCAAAAAGTGACTGATATACGAAGATTCATTTTCAGGTAGGTTTTTGGAATCGCGGATGATCCCCGTGACAGCCGTGGAAAGCAGTGTGAAGTCGTGAACATTTTAAAATTAAGTGTGGTTAAGTAGCAATAAGAAGGCCAGCGGAGTTCAGGGTAAGCCTGATATCTAAACTTCTTGGGGTGAGGGCTGGATGACTTTAAAATCTTATTTCACTTTGAGATTATATGGCTCTAAAATTTACATCCCCTGTACTAAAAATACATTTTATCTTAAAATATCCCATTTTAGCTATGCTTATGAATAGCTGAAGGAATAAATTAGCATACACTTCAACATATCTCAGTATTTCGATTTTTGATATCACATTTAAAGCATGAAGTGCAAAGTTTCAGGCAGAGTTTATTTTTAGTTGCTATACTCATTTTTCTCTGTTAAGTGCCATGTTTCCTATTTCAAATTCTAACCATTTAAGACTTTGCAAAGAGAGTGAGTTAGAATTGTTTTTTTGTTAGTTTCCATTCTATTCCTAGGTCACTCTGTGAAGCATGGAGACTCAACTAGGGCATGGAATTTTGACAGAATTTATTTCTAGTGCTGAGAAAGAAGCACATTACTTAATACAGGAGTCTCATGGAAGTGAAATAAAGAGTTTCATATTGCTAGCTGGTTTTTCAATGTCGTTAGTTTACATATTTTATTTTAAAGAGAGTGGAGTGATATGGGCCATTGATATTGTTTTTAAAATGTTTTTAAATGATAAAATAATTAAAATTTAATACTCTCACAATTTTCTAGAAAAAGAGACTAAATATCTAAATATGTAATTTATAGTCTGTGTTGTAAAACAACTGCTCCAGAATGTATTGACTGGTCACTCAGCAGATGGTAAACTATACTAGAAATAGTTAAAATTACTATTTGATGAACATAATATCAGGGTGAAGTATGGTTCTTTATGTTGCTTATCTTAGCTTCATGAAAATGTACTTATTTTTATATTTCCTCCGTTTGTTAGTCTGTGTGAATATTTTGGAATATACCTCTGCCTGTCTAAAACTAGTATTTATGATGTGGATTTTATATAATTTTTCTGTGGCAGGAACTGCTAGAGTTTTCCTATAAAAAAGCTGAAAAAAATTTTAGAATGTTGTAGAAATTCTTTTTTTTTTTTTTAGGTTTTTTGAGACAGGGTCTCGCTTTGTAGTTCAGGCTGGCCCTGAGCTCAGCCTCAGACTCATCACAGTGATCCTCCTGCCTCTGCCTCCCGAGTGCTGGGATTACAGGCGTGAGCCACCACGCCTGGCACTGTGGTATGTGGTACTGGTTGCTGCTGGGTGTGAGTCTCCACACCCCGTATAGTCTGTGGTTTCTGAGGATTGAACCCGGGTCCTTGCACTTGCAAGACAGGCACCAGAACCACTGAGCTAAATCCCGGGCCCTGTTGTAGAAGTTCTAATGCTGTACTGAATTCCAATATATGAACTCACTTTCAGATTTTGAATGGATAAGTGACTCCCTTGGATGTGCTTAATGCTCAGTGCTGAAGAATGTTCAGCGTGAAGAAAAAAATATCCAGCAGAAGACATAATTCCACCTGGTGAGGAAGTTCCACATAACTAGAGACAGAAAATATGTGCTCTAAGAACTGGGGAAATAACTTTTAACACAACTTGTCAATATATATCTATATATAATAGTAGTTGTGACTCAAACATATAAATGATAAGATAATATAAATAAAAGATTGATTACCAAGAAGTAAATTTCACCTTATAAAACTTAATAAAGTTTTCCAATATAAAGTACTTTAATTTATAAAATATTAATTTACTTATTTAATATTAGTAAGGCTTAAGAGTCTGATATTAGCACACGATGCCTAAAATAGAGAACAAGTTAGAAGAGAGAGCAACATCCACAGTATATCTGTGCTTTATACTCATAATGATATCTGGAGCTTCTTGCTGTGTAATTTACCTGGGGCTTTGTAATTTATGCTGCTATATCTGCTCACAAATTGTCTATGGTAAATAGTCAGATTGATTCATTAAGTATTCAGTAAAGTCATAATCACAAACTTGCTGGGCATATAGAGAGATGGAAATGATTTTCTTTTCTTGGCTCCTGCTCAGATTTTACATTTTAAAATTAGATTTCACTCAGTGGATTCTAAACTGCATCATATTCTGTCTTCATCAACCATGTCCTGTTTATATTCACCTTTTCTAAAGTGGCAGAGATCCTAAAGTAAAATTACTTGAACTGAAAGGGCAGATGTATCGAGCATTTTTTTTTCTGAAGCAGAATATTGTAGCCAGATAAGTGTGCATGATTTATAGTACCCTTGTTGGAATCTAAAGGCATATGAAGATACTTACAATGCAGCTAATGACACTCTATTTTGACAACACAAATTATTTTTTAAAAATCAAATAGTCTACTGGGCCAGGGATTTAGCTCAGTGGTTCTGGCACCTGTTTTGCAAGCTCAAGGGCTGGGGTTCGAACCCCTAGTAACCACATACAATACTGGGCGTGGAGACTCACGCTCAGCAGCAATCAGCACCACATACCACAGTGCTGGGCACGGTGGCTCACGCCTGTAATCCCAGCACTCGGGAGGCAGAGGCAGGAGGATTTCTGTGATTTGAGTTTGAGGCCGAGCTGAGGGCCAGCCTGAACCACAAAGTGAGACCCTGTCTCAAAAAAAAAAAAAAAATCAGATAGTCTACTATAAAATTTTATATTATGAAATTGTACATACTCTTTCCATTTGAATAAGTTAAAACATACAACATTTCAATGTGAGTTAGAAACACTTATGTATATATATACGCATGGGTTCATATACAAGTGTGTGTTAGAAGTCTATGAGAAAATATGAATTATAAATATTTTGCAGTAACAAAATCACAAAGAAATCATACATAGGCATAAGAGAATTTCATTTTTATAAGAATAAATTTATATGTCACTATTTCAGACACCAAAAATAATTTTTCAAGTTACATTTATTAATGAATGTGTGTAGTACGTAATGCTCATATTCCTTATGGGAAGTTGGTCCATGTACATAAACATCTTAATTCTTTTTTTCATCTCCTTTCACCCTCTTTCCCTTACCTTTCCTTTCCTCTCATGATCACTTGTGAGTGGGTGTTTTAAGGTTTTTATCAAAAAGAGAGATCTCAGGTGCCATGGGAGAAATTAGAATGATTGTTAGGGATGAAGTGATGGTTGAAGTTTGTAGAGAAGCAAAATGAGAATAGTTTGGAATCAAGCTCTTTGAGCACCTAACTAGAACAGAGACTGAGAACTATGACCGCCTGTATTATAATAACTTTTCCACAGAAAATTCTTTAGTTTGAAAATCAAACTCCAAATAAAGAATGACACTGAGCTGAGAAATTCTTGGCAACCAAATTCAAGTACTTTGCTATTCTGGGAAGAGACCTGTCTTTCCAGGATATCAGTTTGTCAGTCAGAACTTACCCAGGACCGTTGACATACTGTGTCCACCAGCCTCAGAGTATTATCTTAGGAACTTTGTCAAGACTACCTGGCTCCCTAGATTTAAAAGTTTCCTTAAATTACTCAAAATCGTGCTCCCAAAGTTACTATATCTTACTTTATTTCAAATTTCTCCTTTTGACTTGCTATTAGCATTTTTAAGGTGGAAATGTTTCTTGTTCTTATTTAGCAGCTTCATTTTTTCTGTGGTTTAGGCCAAGCCTTTGATCTTACAAACTCCCATACATCATGACAGTCCATCACATACGGACACAGTAGACATTTTTTTAAAAGGACAGAGAAAGGAGCCTTGTAAACTTTTCCAAGTGACTGACATAAAATATATCTTCAAAGTATCACAGGACAATGAAAAAATGACATCAGACAATAAAAGCAGAGGGTGAAGACATCTTTAGCAAAGTGCAGAACTACTCAACTAAGAAATAACAGAGTAAGCACAGAGTTGGAGAAAGGAAGGAACAAACAGGCATGCTAAAGTACTCAAACACATGGAAAGACACAAGTCATGCAATGAAGTGGTTAAAGGTCTCTGGATGAAATTCTGCTGAAAATTGTGTATTTACCTGATATCTACAGAGGTCATCTGGCAGGTAAGACACGAACATGGAGAGAAGGAGACAAAATGAAGTTCTTTCAGTCTGTGAGTCAGTTCTCACGGAAGGAGCTAGTGTAAATGTATCCTTTGAAAAAGGAGAAAAAAGGGAAATATCCACACAGTTCTATATAGAAAATCAAAAAAATCAAAAGCTCACAAGACAAGGAAAGGGTCTCTAAATTAAACAAGAATCCTTGTAATCTGAAAATTTCTACCTTGAAAGTTAGCAATTTCACCCAGGGTTTAAGTTCAAGAACATGTACTATAACTGACTAGACAGGCAATGGAAGAAATATACTACTTGGTGATGGAGAGAAAACTTCCCCAAGGGTGTAGAGACATGAATAACACACATCAGAAATGGAACTTCCACAGGAAATGGCTGAACACAGACACAAAGGAGTAGGGAGAACCGTTTCCTCCAATCAAAATCTGATTATCTTCCATTGGATGAGAAATCAGGAAAATTGGATGGCAGCTTTGTTGACTGACAGAAAGCCCTAGGGAAAAAGAAAAGAAAATGGTGCTGGCAGCAAAAGTTGGATACTGTGAAACCAGAGATGCACCTCTTCCCAAGAGGCCCTTCGATTTCTGCTGCTCCACATGCACCCCACAGAGGCTCCGAAATACCACAAGTTGTCCTGGGTCTGTAGGTGCCCCAGGGAGGGGAATGTTGCTCTGTGAGAACTCAGTAACCTAAGACCATCTGAACATTTGAGACTTTTTGCAGCAGCAGAGCCCCGAACAGCTGCACTCCCAGCAGGACATCTGCTTGAACTTTCTCTTAAATGAGTCCT